>JUDQ01000143.1:0-81187 GCA_000812075.1 Scedosporium aurantiacum
AACGAGCTGGTGGCGCAGTGGCTTGTAGAGAGTTTCTAACGCATGCATCTTCATAGGGGCGAGGGAAGTTGAGGCCCACCGGAAATTCAAGTCATGGGTCGTTTCTACGACAAAACTCCTCATCGACCTCGAAGCAATCGAGGACGAAAGAGAGGCACTGGAGCAGGCAAGCAAAGTGACCATGCAACGCCTCTCCAAGGAAATCCTCGGGATCATCGCTCCGTTCGCCAAAGTCGATCCAGGGGCTGAGAACTATGAAGATTTCCTTCGGGAGATGGAAGGCGTCTTGGAAAGAGCCATCGCCATGGACCGGGACATTTGCCGCCAGGCCGCCGATGTTTCCTGGAGGTTTGGCCCCGATCTCCCTTGTCAGTTTAACCCGGCAACCATGGCGGTGGAGAGAGGCGAGATGTCGCCTTCAGCTGAATCTACCGTTATTATGGTTATCGCCCCGGCCATGTACAAGAGAGGCAGATCGAACGGGGACGACTTGGAAAAGCCTCCACAGCTGATTCTGCCGATGGAGGTTACCTGCCGGCCGGTCGGAGATGTACAGTGATTTTAAACAATCTGGTCTCGAATTCTTGTTAACATTAGTTATCTGCCCATTGAGAAAACGAACTGTTAACATATCGACGCTACAGGCGATACATGCCTCACCACTCTACCGACTACTCCAGCCTTCCCGGTAGCCTGGACGACTGTCCATTGGGGCGGCAGGGTCAAATCCCCCAAATGGAATTTGGAGTGAAGATGTTAATGCGAAGGCTCCTGCTAGCTAGGCTCAGGATGAAAGTCGCGACGGGCGTCCTTGGCATAGGTGAAGTTGACAGTCGCGAAGGGGGCCGTCAACGTAGGGGTCTATGATGGTATTATTTACGATAGCGAGTTACATTTCATAGAGGGGAGAAAGCAACGGCCGACTTTTTTATGATACGGACCCATTGGTCCCTGATGGCACTTTAGTGTACAACTCTTGAAGGTGATTACGGCTATTTTACTCTCATGTGCTTGTCACTAATGAATAAACCACTAACGCCGCTTATCATAGGGATGGGATAGTTCATGTACTTTTTCATTTTATCATTTTATACCGCTATACACTAACATAGTCTGATACTCGTCGTTCATAAGAATGCGTTTATTCATCATGTGTGTGTGTGCCTACGTGGTTGTTGCCTCAATGCCTGCAACTCGGGATCAGGGTTCCCTTCACTTCCCCCACTACCTTGGTTACAGTTCTCCCCGCGGGGACTCAACTTTGAAAAGCCAATGGACTCCATACCTTTATGCCCGAGGCGTTTCAGCCGTTGCTTCGCGATCTTGCCGCTCGGGGTGCAGTTCAGCCAACCCAAACCTGAAAGCAGGGTCAGAAATGCAATTACGATGCCCACTATCGTAAGTATATTATCCAGGCTGAGAGGCGACTTCGGTTCAGGCAGTTCAAACTCTGCAAAGTCCATGTGAAAGAAAGCTGCCTTGGCAGAGTTCCTTGCCAGGTAATTGATTCGGCCTCCCGGTGCTGTATAAAAGTACTCTATGTACCTCCCGGAGCCGTTCGAACTCCGCGAAGCAGCGACGGGTTCACCTGCGATGGCAGCCTCTACTCTCGGCAGGGCGTCTGTTGTGTTGATCCAGGATCCGCTTTCAAACGTCCACTCGTTGGCGAGCTTGTGTTCGTTGGTGTGGAATACGCGAATTATCAGAGGATCCGACCAAGCGACGGCCGAGAAGCCAGTCTCTGCTTTCGAGGTGAAGCTTGGTATAGGAGGTAGGACTAGATATGACCATCATAGATCAGTTTACTCGACGGTGTACTTGTTTTGGGGGTGGAGCGAAAAAAGAGCCACCAATTCATACCTTCTGACCACCCGGAACCGTCGAATGTAATCGAAGAAAGGGACAGGTTCTTGGAGATGAAGAACAAATGTCGGTAGATCCGACTGGAACTGCCGCAGATACAAGCGATCCTTTTGCAGCTTTGGGTCCAAGATCATGGGGAGGCTGTTCGATGTCCATGGCTTCGACGACAGCGCCCCCATCGTTGACGTAGAACCGCCGAGGTTCACCATTCACCGACGCTACCGCGAGGCCGGAAGCAGACTTAAAGGGAGTCGTTATGGTGGACCAATCGACGAAGTTCCCGTCCTGGTAGCGGAACTGGACATCAATGATGTGGCTGTCCTTGTCGAGGTACGATAGGAGGATCTGGGAGTCGGACGTTAGAACCAAGGGTCGCAGGATATGGAAGGAAGGAAAGGGCCTACGCTATCCGCGCCTTTAGATTTGCTGCTCGGACGGTAGATGGCCGCAAGCGGGGAGTTTGCCTTGGCGATGACAGCTTGAGAGACATTCCCGCTTTCAAGATATGGGCGGTGCTGATACGCTATGTTTCCGTCTGGAAGTTGCCAAAATACATAACGAGCCCATCCATCAGTGATATTAAAGTAGTAGGCTGCGGCTATATTCACAGCCACCGAATTTTCATCATCTGCAGCCACAGATTTAACGAGAAGGAAGAGGCTCAAGGAGAAGAGAAGCACGATGTTGATGGTGTTCATGATGAGAGCAGACGAGTTGAGCGAGAGAGAGAGAGAGAGAGAATGAGATAGAGATAGAAAGGATGCATCAAGAAGCTTTGGTATATGGGCCGGCCAGGCTAGGTGCCTATATAATCTCCCTGCCAGTTCGACTCCTCTAACCCCAGACTCCCTGGGCCTGCATCATTGCATGATGCGGGCCATCAATATGCAAGGGCGAAGATGTGCCAATGCTCGTACAGCCGTTTTGGCTCCCTGGCTAACCGATAATCTGTAGAATGGCTGTCCTAACCGCCAGCCTGGTGACCCATGGAATAAATCTCCTGTCCCATTGGCTGAAGGTAATGGTTGACACTCGTATTGAGCTTCATCGGGAAAGGGTCTACTGTCCAGCTCGGTCTTCTCTCCTGCGGCCGAAAAATATTATTAGAACATTGGCTCGTTCCTCAGCGACATGCAGACTTGAAGAGGGTTAATACCCAATTGACTCATTTCATCGATATTCTCTTGTCGGCTGAGGATTCTCATCAACGGGGCTTCCCGTCACGGCCTGTCCTCAAGGGGAGCTGAATGTATGTTTCTTATTTGGGAACCGGACCAAAGACAACGTCATGTCGACTGCTACGCTGGATTAGTCTAGATCCTGGCTCGTCTTTCTGTAGTACAGAGCCTTGCGTTGTTACTTCGTACTTGAGCTGGTCGGCCAGTCCCGCATTCCATGCTGCGATGCTCTTAACCTTTCCCAATCTAGTTAAGAACAAAGACTATTGGCCTGGAACCTCTTCTAGTGCAGCAATGTGGCTAGTGAGGAATGGTCCAAGGGCACACCTCCTTCCCCCTTCTTATGGCGAGAATGGGATCTAGTGTCCAGTGTTTCGTGATCTAAAATTAGATGATCAAGTCTCAAGAGATCGTTGATACAGACCCGGGTCCTGTTGCTTCTTCGATGTTTCTCTTTCTTTTTCGACAGAATTAAAGACATGCCTATCTTCTATCTTGGCACGAGTGTTTCTGTCTCTTTGTCTCACCGCTTTGTGCCTCTTTTCTTGGGAAATCCCTCAAGATAAACAAACCTTATTTCCACCAGTTCAGACACCGCCAATCCGGTTCCGGGGATCCAATGCGACCCAGATCCTCGCCACGAACGAATCATCTTCCCCTCTCCGTCTCCATCCTAAGGCGATCCAAGCTTGGCAAAGGTTGGCAAAGGTGTGATTGCCAAGAGGAGCACAGCCACAGTGAGATGCTATGAAGCCACGTCCAATTATGATCGTCCACGAACCCCTGTCCTCTCCCGACTCCCCGTTTCGGATTTTTTTTACCCGCCTGAACTTCCCACCTGAAAAAAATAGGGTCGCGCGACATTAACCCCGTTCTTCAACCTCCCTTTCCGCCTTCGTGTGTGAACTGTGACCGCGACCGGGGGAAGAGAAGGAAACAAGACAGAAAGAGAGAGACAGAGAGAGAGAGAGAGCACCCCAAGAAGCGAAACTTGCTTCGAATCGACATGTCATGCCGATTAATCTAGAGCCTCATTGCCTCACCTAGAGCTGCCAACAAGAGGAGGAGGCCTCCCCGCCGCCGCCCGCCCGCCCGCTTGCCCAGGATGGTGGCGACCCCCATTCCCGCCCTCAACTTTACCTGGGACAAGTTCATATCTCGCAGCGACCAGATCGCCAGCACGCTCCTCCAGTCCTTCGTGATCCTCAACGCTACCGCCGCCGAAAGCTACGCCCCGCAAGACGACACCACCCCTCGAAACGATGGAGTCCAAGTCGAGGTCGAGGACGTCGTCAACGTCAAGCTCGACTTCACCGGCTGCCCGATCGACCCTGTCCCCGACAACTACATGTACGACCCCTTGAAGCATCGAGACTGCTCCGTCGCCTGCCACAACGCCACCCAACTCTTCTCCTCCTTTAGCCTGTACAACTGCGCCGTGCTCGCCACCTCGGCCATGCTCGTGCAGAACGGATCCCTCGAGGCCGACGACAAGAGCCTGAGGCGGTACGACTCCGAGCTGCACTTCGGGTCGCTGGAGACGTTCGCCTGGGCCGACGTGCTGGAGAACATGGCCCGGTGCACCGCCGCCACCTGCGAGACGGGGGATTACGGCGAGTGTCGGTACGGCGATTATTACGACGACGCTTTCTTGTCGAGGTCGTGGTCGGACATGTCGGTGAGGGACGGGCTGAGGACGATGGGGCTGCTTCTTCGCGAGTTTGACTGGTTATGCACGCCGCGGACTGAGGACGATGATTCCGATACCGATATTGGAGGGCCAGGTGTGAGTATCATGGTCCTGTTCTTTTCTTCTTCTTCTTCTTCTTTTCCTCCTCCTTTTCTTTTGTCTCTTTTCTCTTTTTTCTCTCTCTTCTTTTACTACGCCTGCTTCTTTCGCATCTGCTGGCCCTGGACTAATGTAACATAGGTGCTCGTAGGATACTTTATTCAGATCAGCATCGCCGTCCTCTTCTTCATACTCGCCAACATCCTCGTGTACTGGACCAAGCTCCCAGATTTCCTCATCTCGACCCTCTCCAAGAAGCCGAAAGAGGAGACCCTCGGCGGACTCGCCCAGGTCCAATCTCGACGGCCGATCGGCACCGTCCTCGACTACATCCGCAACTCCCGCATCGCCACCGCCCTGTTCACCACAATGGCCGACTTCCAAGAGGTGCAGTCCTTCTTCATGATCGCCATCCAGCTCGCCACCATCATCATCTACGGACCGTCCTGGGCCCCCGAGGAATTCACCAGCGCGCGGTCCTCGGCCTTCTTCGCCGCCACCCACGTCCTCCTCGTGCTCATGATCCAGTCTTCCCTCCAACGTCTCGGCGTGCGGTGGTGGTACACCTTCCTCCTCTCGCTGGCCGTGTACGTCCTCGGGGTCATCATCGACCAGAGCCACTTGGCCAAGTACGCCGTCAATCCGCTTCCGGAATGCGGGGGGAACCTCAACATGCACCCGCTTCGTCTCTCGCCCCCGGCCGGCGACGACACGACCATCCCGAGTATTTACGGACGGCGTCTGGCCCGCCAGTGCATCGCCGTGTCGCACCTCTTCATCGCCATATTGGGCATCGACCAGCTCGTGCACAGCTCGCTCTTCGACAAGCTCCGTCACAAGCTCGACATCGGCGAAAAGTATCCCATCGTTGCCGTCATCCTACACTTGCGATGGGCTGTGCTTGATCTTATCATGGTGGTGTTTTTGCTGAGATATGTCATCTCGATAGATTACTCTATCGGCCTGACCTTTACCGCTCCTGGCGTATGGGATTACGGCCAGATCATCGCCATTTTGGTCTGGGCCCCCGTTTTCGTAAAGTGGATGTACTCTTCGATATGTGAGTGCTTTCCAATTGTTGTGCAACGCAGACGAACTCCGATCAGATTCATTGCTAACTCTTTGCTGTCTAGTTGGAGTCGAGGAGAGTGTCGGAAAGAGGCTCGAGCCTCACTATGTCGTCTTCCGCAGAACGGACGGCAGCGGCAGGCAAAGCGTTGAGACCATCGGGGCCAACGCCGACCTTGATGATCAGCACTTTGTTTCCGGAGCGAATCAAGAGTCTTCTTCCTCGTTTAGGTTGCTGCCTCTGCGACGGCGGCAACCGCCTTGATTTGACATGATTTTAACATGATTTTTTACATGCATACTTGGAGTCGGTTTCATAACTGCGAATCTGGGCAGTTGCCCTGTGGATATATGCTATGCTATTTATATTAATGATGATTCTTAACCACTTGACATTGCCGTAACATTAATACGGGACATTCTTTCTCTCTCTCTCGGGGTATGAGCTCGTATAATCGATGGATCCAATTTCGAAAAGAATGAAGAAGGAAAAAGAAGAAAAGAAAAGAAAAAAGGATGTCCATTTCAAACAAAAAACTAGGTATACTGCGCATAACGCGGAACAGCAAAGAGCCCCCTGCCATCCACCCGATCTCTGAAGACAAGCTCAAACACCAAAAGAAGCAACGCCGCAATCACCACCGTCAACCACTTGGCCGCCGTCTCCAACCGACACGCTCGCGACGGCAGCCCCTCGAACCTCACGTCGAATGTGTGCAGTCTCTTCACCGAGCACGCCCACGCCTCCGTCGTGAATGTTCCCCGGTCGTACACGAATTCGCCGCCGGCCCCGCTCGCCTCCTGGAATGCGTAGGCCTCGTCGAAGCGCGCAGATTTGTGGTTGAGCACGAAGATGTAGATCATGGATGCGAGGGCGAGGAGTTCATTGAGGGCCATGGCGATGAGGAGGGCGATTCTTCCTTTGAACGGCATCTGGTTGATAATTCCTGTTAGCGTGCTTGATTTTTTTTTCTTCCCCCCTCTTCTTTTTTCTTCCTTCCCGCCGGATGTCATTTTCGGAGAAAGGGATTCGATCTTACATTGAATGGCTTCTTTCGCACAACACGCGCAACGAAAAACGCCAGAGCAACGGCTTGAAACAGGGCGATGGCTGCGGCGACGACTTGAAACAAGAGTTCCTCCGACATTATTGACGAGGGCCACAATTCCATCTTTGGCTCTATCTCCTCTTCGGGACCGAACCGCACCCAGTCTTCCCAGACGATACCAGTTGTCGATGCCCTGGGCGCGGTTAGTTTGAGTATCATTTCGAAGATGCATGCGACGGCGAGAAGAGGTGTGGCGAACCACAGCCCCCATACGGATACTGGGTAACGAGGGAGGAATCGTGCGTTTGTGTATCGGTTCATTCTGAGCGGGAAAAAATTCGACGGCTTGAACTTGAAAGGTGTTGGCTTCAACGCCTTCAACGTAAGGTGTGGAATATAATGATATAAATGGACATCGACAATGTAGGTCATTGACTCGGGGGTAGCCGGCGCAGATGACGATGAACCAGGTTGAGGGGGAACTGAAACGATCAAGGTCTATTCCCATGGGCGCCTTTGCCGTCTATATATTATTATCCTTTTTTGAGGCTCCCGGCTATTTAGGCTCTGCCCGTCCCAGGAGGGCTTGTACTACCTGCCAAATCGGATGGACTGTCCTTAGCCAGTCGCACAATGAAAATCCCCCAGTACTCGGCCGAGCTTTATATCAGGGCATTGGGAGGATCGTCGCGGAAGTGTACGACATGAACACCTGTTGGTAGCAGGATTGTTATAGAGCTGACTGCCACCAAGAGAGAGAGCACTGGAGAGAGGCCCAAGTGTTTCTAAGACACGGAGAGTCTGTCCGCACCCACCGAACGAGAGACGGTGGTGTTGATCGCGTGACTCTTGACCCTGCCAATATCATGCAAGCCGTAGTTGGTTATGTTCGGAGAAGCCAATCACTGGGCTGCTGCGATACGAGTCGCAATTTTGCCTCTTGGATTCCCTAGCCATCGTGGCGACCGAACGGCTCGCACCTGTTTACCACGTATCGCAATGTTTCGTTTCTTTGATATAAATTTTTTTTCTCATCATTTTCCTTATCTTCCTCTTGGTTCCCGAAAACGCTTTCTTCGCGAGAGAGACGATAGTCGGCCTAGCTCCAGTCCCTGGCACTCTTGCTCACCTCCCTGATATTATGAAGAAAAGAGGATAAATGAAGAGAACACTTGGGGAAAGCAGCAAACAGTCTCTAGTATTAGGGAGTACGAAATAAGAAAAGATAAAGAAAGAAAGAAACAGTTAGGCCCTTAAACAAATGCCAATATCTCCCTCGCCGCCTTCTCCCTTCCCACGCCCTCGGGATGCCGAGCAGCAAGCTCTCTCGCTCGGGCAAGGATATCTGCGGACTCCGGGCCGAACACAACTTCGTCCAGACACGCCGCCAATTCCGTCTTTTCCCATCGCGGTTTCGTCTTCTTGTTTGCCCACCGGCCAACGCCTAGCAACTCGACACGATTTGCGAAGTCGTAGCAGTCGGCCCATGGTGGGAGAAGGACTTGCGGAACACCGGCACTAAGACGAAGCGAAGGGTTAGAAGAAGGTTTAGGTTACTCTGGCAAAATTTTATCGGCATGGGTGGTGTTATATCTTACCAAAGGGCTTCGTAAAATGAACTGGCTCCTCCGTGGTTTACGGAGCATACAACATGTCCAGACTCCAACACCGATTTGGGCTCGGCAGTCACCCACTCAGTGATGCGTACTCTATCGGCCTCGAGCTCGGGTCCAAGCGCGTCAATAACTGGCTTCCAGGGCCCATCATAGACATCCCTCTCCAGCTTCTCGCCGTCGCTACCGGGCTTGCGACCTAATTTCCAGAGTATCTGCAGCGGCTTCCCCTCCCTCGCGCCAGCACCATCCAGCACGGTTCTAAAAGCAAGCGCCATCTCCAGAGCCTCCGCCGGACTAGCCTTGAGATGCGTCCCAAGACTCACGAAAACAGTCGGACCCCGACTAAGCCACGAAGCGAGCGCCGGATCAACAGAGGCAACGGGGGGAGAAGCGCGCACAATGGGTCCGCAGGGGACGACGTACTCGGGTAGCACGTCGAAGGGGTAGTCGATGTCGGGGCTGTTAGCCACAAGAATGCGCAATCCAGGCGGGGGCGGTTTGAAGACGCCGAGCTCGTTGGCTGTTATGAGCGTGATTGAGGGGTCGACGTCGCGGTGGAGGGCGCGGGTGATGTCTTTGATGCGGGTGTTGGTTAAGAGGGCGTAGCCGGCGACGAGGTTCAGGGCGATGTTGCGGGGGATTAAACTGAGGGGAAGTGGAAATGGCATGGCAGAGCAGACTCTTCGGAGAAGCCGAGAACACATTAGCCACTTTTTCCGTCCGGCGCACTTGCTGGTCCTTTCTTGTATTCATAAGAGATGGAAGGAAATACTTACAGAGGATACTTCCATAACATGGCCAACTTTGGTTGCATGGGAATGGCAAAGTCCTGAATCGTGTTGGGCGCCAGGACAGTCCAGTTCACGTTTAACTGGTGACACAAGGTCAAACCGGGTGTAAACAGCGGTTCGACGACCACCAAAGCAGGCTTCACCTCTTCCATCACACGCTTCGCCTCCCAGTAGATGGCCATGAACTCGTCGGGCTGCCATGGGAGCATGATGGCAGGGATGCGTGAGATGCAAGTCGCCGAGTTGATCAACCCGGGCTTCAAGTCGTAGGCTGCAGCCACGCCGGTCTCGGGGCGGAAAGACGCCGGCCCCCAGCTTATTCCCTCGATGCCGTGGAAAATGATGGGCTTTGCCACTCGCGGTTCGGGCAAGTCTTGGAGGGCGAGGGTTGATGTCGCGTCGACAGCATCCTTGAGCGCGTGGAAGGAGGCAATGTGGATCTCGATGTCCTGGGCAAGATGAAGAAGGGCATGGGCCGTGGCAAGAACGACGTTGGCCTGGCCGTAGTCGCTGTTCGTCAGGAACAGGATCCTCTTTGGAGATTCCATATCGATGAGCAGTCCAATAAATAGTACTCTCCTTGCTTTTCGTAGAAAAAAAGAGTCGTGAGAGATAGTGATGGGAAATGTCAGGATAAAGACTTGGGCAAGATATCAAGGATATAAATACACGGACTGAAAGTAACAGTTTTTGCCGTGTCGTTCATTTAACGCCAAGGGTCTAAGACACTTCGGACATGGCGATTCTGACCCCGTCAGCACTATCGACGCATCTCGGCGATCTTCACCCAATCACGACTTTTCAGCCCTCGTCTCACAATGTTGTATTGACCACACATCGCGCCCGGAGGTGAGCACGTATTCCACCAGCCAATGAGGCACCAGCAGTCTTATATTTTGCGTTACAGCGGCTGTGTCAGTTCGGTGTCACGGTATCATTACTTTCATCGCGAAGTAAGAGAAGTAGAGGACAAATAAAAAACGTGTCGAGAGGTGGGATAGTTCTCGATGAGCCTCATTGATGACGGGCCTGATTTAAATGCTACTGCTACCCGTGTCTAATCTGACCGGAGAACTGGGAAGACAAGCAATGTTGCTCTCTTCCTAAGGGAGGAGGAAATGTATCTACAGTGGAGCCACCGCACAAGTCGTGTAACCAACTACATTGGCTCTGACTATTAACGTCCTCATTCTGTGCACTCCCATTGATCGATATTCTCTAACCGAAACAAAGGAAAAGGGTAAAAAAAAAAAAAAAAAATCAAGTTATTTCCTTCCAGGGAATGTCCGCCTGACTTCCTCACTTAAGTCGGCGATGTTGTGCTCATCCGCGAAGCCTGAGAACCCGAAAGGTTGCAATCCATGGAACTCTGACTTTCTTGCGAAGAAGACTTGGCCTTGTGCGCCTCGATGAACCCTTCAAGGAACTTCCTCGGAAGATGCAAGATATCCTCGTCCAAATCCATCTCGGATTCCTCAGTACGGTCGGCACTCTGCTTCGAGAAGATCTTCCCCGCCGTCTCCAGGTACGCCGCGGCAAAGGTTTCCCAAATCTCCCTGCCGACGTCGGTCTCGGCGTTGGGCTTGGGAATGTACGGGTCGTTGACCATGGCCGCGTCGACGGCATCGGCGACGCCCTTCTCGTCCATGGTGATGTGGCGCACCTGGTTGAAATCGAGCACCCAGAGCTCCGTGGCGCGGTGGAAAAAGTCCTCTGTGACGCGCGACTCGGGGCCGGTGTAGGTGCAGGGCGCCATGCTCTCGATCTCGCGGGACGTCGCCGTGTGGGGGACCGCGGTGGAGGAGCTGCCGAGGGCGAACTCGACGTCTCGGGCGTCCGTTTTGGCGGCCCAGTGCATGATGGCCATGGCGTCGCCCATTCTATGAGCGTAGTCATGGACGTCAAGGTCGAGCTCAACCATCTGGTCCAAGTGCAGCTTAAAATTACGGAGAGAGAAGAATTTGCCCGTGGCCCATCCGCGAGGCAAACCGAGGTAGACACGCACGAGGCAGTCCTTGTTGGCCGGGTCAGTTCTCGCCGAAGCCTTCTTGACGGGATTGGGGTCGCAGTATTTATCGATCAGATGTCCTCGCGTGTCCTTGGGCAGCGGCAGGATCCTCTCGGTGACGAGGGCGGCGGTGGGGAGGTTGCAAACAGTCTCGGCGGCGACTCGGAGGCCCGGCTGCTGATCGAAAAAGGATCGGTCGCGGGTAGGCGCGTAGAAGTAGTATTTGGGCACCCGAATGCTCGTGATATCGTATTCCTCGAAGGCGTCGGCGATCTTCGAGTGCATCATGTAGTCGTTCCAGAGCTCGTGCTCGTTGCCCTTGGCGAGCTTGACGACGACGGACTTTCCATCCTGGGCAAAGATGGCTCCGCACGCACCGGCGCCGATCTTCTTGTAAGTCTGGGCGCCGCGGGCTTGGGCGTCGGCCTGGGCGCGGGCAGTGGACGAGGCGGTCGAGATGACGCTGTGGATGGAGAGCATGCGTTTGAGCTCGCGGTTGAGATGGGCGTCGCTTTCGATGTTGCCGGTGGACTGGGATCGTAGGATGCCATTTTCATGGCTCTTGATGGTTGTGGAGCTGAAGTGGACTTGGCGCGTGGGTGACGGAGGAGAGGCGCTGGGGAAAGAGGCGTCGGGTGGAGACGATTGGAACAACTCCTGGACCTCGTCGGCAGTCAATTTACGGCCAAACATTGTGGATAGGCTGGGCCACTTAAGGATGGATCTGTTTTGGTGATCTGAGATAGAAAATTGAGGATAAGGATGGAAATCTTGGGAAGATGGCAGAAGTAGAAGGGAGCAGAAGTAAAGGTAGAGGTAGAAGAAGTGGGTGTAGAAAACAGGGAGGCAGGAAGCAGAAGAATTTGGACTGGAGGAAGCATGTGCTTTTCTAGATTCTTCCTCCAGACTCTAGACTCAGGCTGCGACTGCCTCCTTTGCTCATTCCTTTGCTACCCCGATAGCTCCTTCCCTTCGTTTGTCTCAACTTGGACCCTTTCAGTTGTACCTTCAGTCACAGGTCACAGCAGGAAGGTACAATGGAAGTAAGGATCATCATGAAGACAATGTAACGAAAATAAAAGAGAACAAGGAGCAGGCAGTGAAGATGCGGAATATCTGCCTTTATGAAATTCTAGAACATTGACTTTACCAGACTAAAAGTGCCTCAATATCTAGCTCACATGTTCTTTGAACGAGGGTAAATTATAATGAAGCATGTGCTCCTTTGTCCCATCTCCTTGTCACACATCGAATACTGCATGTCCTCTTGTATCACCTACCACCTTCATATTTCTAGGTCTGCTTCCATTGTGATCCTCTGGTCACTGGTTGGAAAGGAGTTGGAAGTGCCACTCGCTAACTGATAGACCCTTAGCCTGCTCGATCTGACTCGGATTCGAGCTAACACCAACAATGGATCTATCCCTAATTCTTGAGGAACAAAAGAACGGGCCGTTATGATGGTACAATAGGTCGCTCTTTGGTACGTCGCTCATGGGACTCTGAGTTAAAACAACTCTTGGGCAGTCTCAAAGATCTTTGACAGACTTCTTATGAACAAACTCGGCTAAAATGGATAGCATCAACATCGTCAGCTTTAAGAGGCCCGAGCTAAATGGTTGAAGCACGGCATGTAATGGCATGTAACGAATTGAAGACCTCCGGAATAAATTTTCTTTAAAAGTTTCGCCCTTCGGAGCGAGTAATGGTGGCCATAGTAGCCTCAACTCTCCACACGAGCCTGGAAGAGGACGAGCCTGGTGTCAAGATCCCAAGGCCGTCGTCCAGTCACCGATAGGAAATTGTCTTTTGATTTAATTTTAATTCTTCCATAGATATTTCTCCTCTTCTGAGCTAAGCCTTTCTTCGCTCTCCAAGTCTCATCGACCATTCCGAGGTCTAGCTCTAGGAAGTAACACTCCTGCACTTACGTCTCCCACTCGAGTCGAAGCTCCATGGGGAAGACGCCGCATAGTGAAGCATAAACATGGCCCAACCAAACAATGGTTCACGAGGCCTACGAAACCCAAAGGGTATCATCATTGTAAACAATCGTCCATCCTCCTATAACACACATCCACAGCCAAGAACTACCGCCACAAAAAGAGCCACCCTCCCCGTCAAACCCCAAGCACCGAGCCTCCCCTGACCATTCTCATTTCCCTTTCCATTTCCGTTAATCACCTCAAACGAAACAAGCGAATCCCCTCCCTGGGCGACACGCACCGCCTGCGTCGAACTCGCAGATGCAAACGTGCCCCTAAAGTCCACCACAAAACTAATATTAACCCCAAAGATGGCCCCCTCCATGACTCCCCGGACAGTGAGAGCCACCGCGTCAGCGCTAATCGATCCGTTCACTATAGTCCCGACCGGAATCGACTCGTCGAGGATCGTGTAACCGCTGCAGAGCCCCTCGGGAGGCGAGAACCGATCCTGCGTCCACTGCGCCAGCGATATATTATTCCACTTATCCTGCGGCCCTCCGACGTACGTCCCACTAAACACCACCGTCGACGAATCGCCGCTCGCCGACAACGTCAAGGGCACCGAATCGCGAACCTCCCTCCTCTCGTTATTCGGATAAGTGTAGGAAAACCACGCCGTCGTCCTCAAGAAAATCATATCGGGACTCGCGTCGCACCGATCGTACGACGTCATGATATCCCCCACCGCCGCGTCCGTCGGCCAGCCCTTGAAGCCGAGCACGATGGGATTGCTTGCGCCCCGCGGCCACGGAGACTGCGGCGCGATGAAGGCCGCCGCGAGGAGTCGGTTGGGAAGCTCGGCTACCATCGCAGGCGTGCAGGAGGAGGAGGAGGAGGAGTCTTTTTTCTCGACGGTGTAATTGACGGATGCCTCGCCGAGGAAGTACGCGCCGCCGAAGGCTGGGTCGGAGGTGTAGTTGTCGAAGCGGGTCACGTCGAGGTCGGTCAGTAATGGGATGCCACTGTTGACGCAGGGCGTGCTGCTGCCGCCGCCATCCCCGGAATTATCGTCATTGTCATCGTCGCCTCCGCTGTCGCTCCCGCCGCTGCTGCCTCCTCGTTTCCCTCCGACCGTTTGTATAGAGAAGAAGAAAGCGGCTGCTAGGAGAACAGAGCGCAGAGTTGGCGCCTGCATCTTGGTTGCGGGGGAGATGATGATGAGTTTGGCATCGTGGGATGTTGTTGGGGGGAGAACCCGGCAAGGTTCAATGACACAATTTTGTCGAATCCTTATCTGACTTGTCCGTGCTTTAAACAGGAATCGTGCAATGCAACGCTGGGATTCCAATCGCACCTTGACCTTGCTATAAATGGCAGTCGTTGAAAGCTTAGCCATCAGATCCCATCGTCCAATTATCTTTTTTGCGCAGAGCTTACAGAGTAAGACGGAGCAACATTCCCGACTCAAGGTGTGGCCACCACAAACACCTTTCTTTCATGCGATTATTTTTAAGTTGAATTTATTCTATTCATATGCTATCAACGCCCCGTCTCTAATGATTTGCCCAATCTAATAAACTCCCAAAAAGAACTCTATAGGTTTGTATGCACTCTTACACCACCGTGATTCCTGTGTAACTGCCGTGGTCCTTATAGACAACCTTCTTCTCCTTAGTATCCTCGTCAACCGCGTACACGCGACCGCCCAAGTCCGTCACAAGGACCCGCCCATTATCCCGGTCCAGCTTAAGACCAATGGGTTCGTGGAAGTGCCTAGCCAGAATCTCAGGCGCCGCCTCCGTCTTGGCCTTGACGCCTTCTCCACCGACAAACGCCCGGTTAAGAGAACTTCCCCGGGGATGCTCTCCCCGGTCCGTCCAGTAGAGCACCTTGGTCGCCGGGTCGATTTCCAAATCGATCGGCTCGGGGAGGTTCTCGAACAGCAGCTCGATATCAGATCGGGAGTCCGCGGCCTCATTCTTGGGGATGTCGATGTTGGCGCGGAAGATGCGGCCCTTGGAGGCTTTGCTGGGGCCCTTTTGCGTCCAGTAAACCTTTCCGGCGTCCTCGTCGACGGAGATCCCCACGCACCATTGCGTCATGTCGACATCGCCAATTTTCGCCGAGCGACGGACGAGGATCTCGTGGTTCCGTCCGTCAAAGTCGCAGCGATTCACGGTCATGCCCTCGCGATCGCAGAAGTAGATCTTGCGGCTCTTCTCGGCGACAACGAGTTGCTTGGGGGTGTGGACGTCTCCTGACGGGATGAGGGTCTTTACGTTGCTGCCGTCGAGTTTGCTCGACATGACGGAGCCGTCGCGCCCGGATGTAGTGTGGCCCATGTTTGTCCAGAAGATTCTCCCCTCGGACTTGGACACGTCGATGCCGTCGGGCATGGGCAGTCCGGTGAGGACCGGAGACGCCTTGCCGGTTTGGGGATCTACACGAAGGATCTTGCCGTTGGTGGCCACCTCGTCGATATTCTTGAGGTTGGCGCC
Organism: Scedosporium aurantiacum; assembly: GCA_000812075.1. Classification (NCBI taxonomy): domain Eukaryota; kingdom Fungi; phylum Ascomycota; class Sordariomycetes; order Microascales; family Microascaceae; genus Scedosporium; species Scedosporium aurantiacum. The sequence goes on from JUDQ01000143.1 coordinate 15,789, forward strand.
GAGACCAACGTCGAGGACGTAAAGGGATCCTCCCTTTGCGGATGATCCATTGCAGCCATTCGTCGCGGCGGAGGGTGGTGGTGGGTAGAGGCCGCCCTTGCTGCTCTTGACGCCCGTTCGTCCCTGCGACAGGTAGTTTTCCCTGAGCCAGTCGACGGTGAGGGTTCCGTCGAGCTTGCGTTCTTGGATGTAGTTGTCCTCGATGAAGGCGATGGTGTCGAGGCCGATTTGGTCCATGAGCTGGCAGGGGAGGACTTGGGCCTTGAACATGTACTTCCACAGGAGGTCAATTTGGCCGGGGTCGCTGACGCCTTCGGCGAGGATGGTGAGGATCTCTCGCTTCACTGCCGCCCACAAACGGTTGAAGATGAAACTGCATCATGTTAGATCCCGAGTTTCCAATTGAAATAAATTGATGAGAAAAAAATTGATCATAGAGAGGAAGAATAAGAAAAGAGGGGAAAAAATAGAGACGGGAAAGCTCACCCTGTGGATTCCTTGGCAGCAGTAACAGGAAGCATGCCGCACGACTTCAGAACTTCCGACAAGAACGGAAACACTTCAGGACGGGTATACCCATCAGTCATGAGCTCGACGGTAGCAATCTCTGGCGGCATGGTATAGTGGACATTGCAAACAATGGCCCGACGCTCCTCAGAAACCTTCTCCACCATCAGCGACGACTTGAACGACGAACTATTCGACCCGAAAATGCAATCAGCAGGCGCGATGGCATCCAGCTGACCGAAGATGTCAATCTTGAGCTGGAGCTTCTCGGGGATGGCCTCGATGACGAGCCAGGCGTCCTTGACAGCTTCATCGAGGGAGGCGAAGGCCGTGCAGGAGCCGTGGGAGCGGCGGGTCTTTAGCAGCACGTCGTTGAATTCCTCTTTGTGGGAGGCGACGTAGTCGATGCCGGCTTGTCGACATTCGGGGGACAGGTCGTAGATGTGGACGTTGTAGCCGGCGGCTGCGAAGGTGCAGGCGATGCGGCGGCCGAGAGTACCGGCGCCGAGGACCAGGACGGGCCTAGAGCCGATTTCTGGTCGTTGCCAACTCATATCTGTATTTGATCGGGGGATGATACGAGCTAAAGTAAATGGGATGTAATGAGGCAGAATGAAAATGAATAGAACGTGTCGGATTAAACTTAGGATATTTAATGAGAGGAGTAAGGTCAGAGAGATTGATGGACAGGACTGCTTTTTTCGAACACTCTCCGGTATCAAATTTAAAGCCCGGCCGGAGGCTTTCCCCTACTTAAGTAGGCCATATCTAACAAGAGTTGAGCTAATTTGCAAGGGACCCGAAGATGCCAAGACGCCGTGACAACTCCGGATCGGGGTTTGACCAGCGGGTGACGGTGGGACATGGGGGTTCCGATGGCTAGAGCGAAAAGCATAAATTTGTTGATCGGAGATATCCCGCCCGAATTTCGGCCGTGACATTTTTTCTTGGCGCCTCCTCGCGGACCAGCCGGACTCTCTCTCGTCAGGGGGGTTACAACGGCGCTTCGGGCCGGCATTAACCTTGGTTTCACTCTGCGAAATAAGCTTTTTGGAACTTTTTTAGAATATTTCCCGCAAGGGGCATGGAGCTTGATGGCTTATCTCTGTACCTCGTACACTAACCTTGAATTTATAAGCCCGCAGCCCGCAGCCGGTTATGCCGGGATGGGCTTGGTTCTCGGCAACGGCTGCAGAATTTTCGGCCGTGGAAGATTCCTGTGGATTCATTGGCGCAGGGGTTGAATACACTAGGTTTGGAGTCGGGGGCGGGACCCATGGAGGACGTCATCGACGTGGAAGAAGGCGTCTTCTCTGGGCGTAGTGTAGGCTTGGGGCATGGAGATCGGTTCCGAGATTTGCCTATCAAGTGTACACAAGTTGCAAACCTGCGATTCAAGTTTACACTAGCGCTCTACCGACAGGTGGAGTCGATGGCACATGGCAAGCGATAATACGAAGGGTGAGAGTGTTGAAGCATTGGAACTTATGCCACGCGGCCAGAACGTGGTCGCCGTCCATTGCTGATTGCTCGTTGCCCATTGCATTGCTCGTTGCTAGCTCATTGCCCGTGTTGCCCGTGGCCCATGGCAACGTCAATGCCCGTCGCCGAAAAACGCTTTGAATACTTTGTACATCGAATTTGATACACCCAAATTTCGTTCATTGCTGATCATCGCACTGGGAAAGATAGTATCATATATTAGATCATGAGAATGACATCACAAATTGATTCATTGATCTATTGGCGGCCCGGCTAGCCTCTGCCAGCTGCTTTGAGCTGTCGAACCTCACAACCAATAGGGCACCGTTTCCCAATGGCCCCACAGGAATTCCCTCGAATTTCCTCGTCGGTTCAAGAACGTTTTCCACTCACGTGATCAATCAGGACAACTTCATTCTTGGATCTTGACGACATCAAACGCGAACGTACTTGGAAGGAGTGACTTGGAAGCTCTGAGTCTGGGTTCTCGCCTGGCAACACATCACGACACGCACATAAGCTTCATAGAACTGTGAATATGAGAAGGATCAATTACCCATCATTACTACCTCTCTGCCTACCATCTGGCTTTTGGTGTCCTCCGCCCGCGATTCCTGATTCCTGCTGTCAGCGCTCCGATAACCTCCCTGAGCTTTCTTCTTTCGCCAAGTGATCTGATGTCTCCCCCTCCTTCGTCGCTTCGAGCCGCTGCAATCAAATTTACCGCAAATCAAATAATTATGTTCTCGCGCTTTTTTGTTTGTCGATTTTCCGTAGTTTTCGTTCCTTCTCGATGGGATTTTCATTTTCGTCTAGGAATGCGCTTCTCCAACGGCTGTAAACGGCGATGCCTGGACGAGAATCGATGGTAGTAAGCTTTGTCGATGTCGATGTCGACGGTAGCGGATATTGGAATGATAATTCATTTAAAGGACATTGTTCCAGTCCTCGGTGTTGTCCCATGTGAGCCACTGGGGCCAAGAGAGAAATCCCCGACGTTCCAGGCCACCATCGAGTGATCCCTCAGCCCTCTCGAGCGTGAACAATTGGTTGCGCGTCAAGATTTCACTCGACGGGAGGTTCTGGGCCACATTCGTTTTCAAATCTTCGGACCATTCGCCGATCCCCTGGGAAAACATACATGCGGTGTCCCAACCGCGCGGGTATACACCGGCCTGGTCCCAATCCGTTAGGACCAACCGGCCAGTGCCCTCCTCTACAATGAAGCTAGAGGGGGTGATTTCAAGGTGCGTGAGCACCAACCTCCGAAACCGGAATGGAGGGGTGTTGCGGGGAAGGGCGCGGCGATCCACGCACTGGGCCACTCTCTCATTGAAATGCTCGTTTAGCTCCTTCGCGTTGGAGAAGGGTCCGCAACCGTCCTTGAAGAAAAATGGGCCGGAGAGCTTCTGTGCCTTGGTGGCGCCGAGTGGACCCGGTGGCATATTGATGGGCGTGTTGCCCAGCTTCAGGATGATCGAGGCAACTTTTGCACACACCTGGTCGATCTCATCATAGACCAAGTCACCCCAGACATGGTGAAGTCTTTTTCCGGGGATGAATTGCATAACGATCATGCAAAATTTGGTCTGATCGTAGGACGGCGCAAAGCCCGGGAGGTCGACGTCGCGAACGACACGATAAACGATGGGTACGTCGATCCCCAAGTAGCGGGCTAACTTCTGGGCTTCCGCCTCAGCCTCTGAGACAAACGGTCCAGTTTTTATCAGGTATTTGTTGCCGATGTTGACGAGGCGTACGTGGCAACACATACGAAAAGATGGACTGGTGAGAAAGAGGTGGGCGATGTCTTTGTCAGACAGCAATTCAATGTCAACAACTTGCTGCCCCTCAGGCTGCACCCAAGGGATAAGCTCTGGCCAAAGTGGCACCTCAGGTAGTGGGCGCCTGAATGGGTGGTCTGGATCCGTTGGCAACATCGTCAAGAGAGTAATAAGGTCGATGAGATGAAAGAGGGGATTGAAGTAATAAATAAAAGAATGGGGAGATGATGGAATGATTGCGATGATGGATTGATTATGATGATGGGTTGATTGTGATGATGGATTGATTGTGATGATGGATTGTGGTGATGGATTGTGAATGGAGAGAGTTTGCGTTCGTGTTTGGTTCTTGGGAGAAGATGGGACTTTATATAGAAATGTTGTGTGTGCCCTGAATCACCTGGAAATCACTGGAGCATGAGCTTGAGGGCTTTTTACCTAGATTTAAGTAAATATTATAGGAATATAGGCTTTTTGGATCACTGGAGCTGGCCCATATGGCTTAGATATTTCCAAAGGTGATGACTCCGATGCTCCTTCCTTGAGGTGTAAGTGTGAGTCTGGGCTGCTCCAGCTGTGAGTCTGCGACTGGTGAATCCTTCCTTCCTTGTCTGGCTGTCTGAGATGTCAAAGGATGCTTTTATCAACCAGTGAAACGAAACGGACACTTGGAGCGGCTCTTGGATGTTGGGCGAATATAGGACTCGTCTCCCACAATCCCGGATGCGTGTCGATTCCATTAGTTCCGTTTTACACCAGGAGTCTATTTCTAACTGATCGTGTGTCCACAGTTTTTACAGATGCTCTCCTGGGCTCATGGGGTCCGTCCGACCGCGTCTATGAGACTAGAGAATCAGAGACGACATGAGGGCGTTTATGTTTACAGTTTACTGCGGTGGAACTTTGGAAGGGGGGACTCTGAGGACTCGTCTGGTAGCACATCACACACACTCACACACACACACACAGACTACTTCATCGAACTTTGAAAGAATTAGTTGCTTGGCATCACCGCCTTTTCCCACTAGCATCTCGTCCCGTACTTTCCAACTTTCTGCCGTCACGACCTTTGCTGGGATTTCCCTCCAATGACCGTCCGTCATGGCTAGGTACATGTCGTTTGGATTGAAGTAACTGTCTATACGATCTACTGGTCTGTGGTGTTGGATTCTTTCCCTCTGTCGCGAATGCCTTGCTCCTTTTGTGCTTGTGTTCATGAGAGGTCGTCATGGGTTTTGTCGATATGATCACGTGGATACAACAGCCACGACCTCACCCAGAGTCACGCGCTCCTAGTCAGCGCGTAAGCTCCTCCGTGTACCGGTAACTTGGTCAACTTCGATGACGCGCGATACTAGGGATCAGCCCTTCGGCTCTCTCAAGCTGGTCGTAGATTTTGTCGTCTGGCTCTCTAGCACTTTCGTGGAAAAAAAAAAAAAAAAAAAAAAGAAAAAAAGTTGTTTGTGAAACAAAACTGTCCTTGTCCATCTGCCCCGGGCCTTGTCACAGGAGCACGGCCTTTCAAATCCAAGGGATAAATGCTCAGATGGAAAGCACACTTGCTTCTTGCTTCTGGTGGCCATGGAATCCGCCAACGTTTGTGTAACAGCTAACGCGCCGAATGCGATAGATAGCCCACCCATACTACGCACTCCGGGTAGACACTTGTTGAATAATAAGTCACGGAGCCTAAAATACGAGGTAGGAACCGAGGAGGAACTGGTGACTACTCAAGGAATGAAGTAGGGCCCAGGTACAGAGTAATCTGTACAGAGGAGTCTTGAATGAAACGAAATGAAATTAGTCTAATTATATAAAGTGTTGTAGTTGCCCTTGGAAGCCCGAGCCGAGATTGTTATTGTTTCCTGAGCCGAAGTACCATCCGCCTCAAACTTTGAAACCAACCGGCCGCTCTAGATAATATTCAACTTGACAAGCCTTAGATAGATCATGGCAGTATTCAAGATGAGCTAGGCTAGGGCTGTAATAAATCAATGGTGATTATATTTCTTAGAAAGAGAAGGAATACTAGTATCGTGGTTGTTAAATCAGACAAGTAACAAGGAGACATATTGAAGCAGAAAACAGAAATCTGAGAATGTATTCATTCTACATATCCTAGCCCTAATGAGCTGGAAATCACTGGAGCATGCATCACAGATTTGATCTGGATTTCTTGTAAATGGGAATAAAGTGGTGTACACCAGTGATGCTGGCCTTAATGCTCTTTCCTTGATCAGTGATCAGTGAATCCGTCCTTGTCTAGTCTCACCTTCCAAGTTGATGTTCTCCGAGATGTTAAAGGATGATTATTCATCAAGCTCTGTCCCGTAATACTTTGTGTTTGTACTTTGTAAACAACACTTGAAAACGGAAGTTGTTTGAGGCAGCGTTCTGTTCACACCTCAGGCAGCCACTGACAAGGAAAACGATGTCTTCGCGAACGAGAGTCGAAGCATCAATTGACTGCATCTCCCGTATCCCCGATTTTGATTTGGATTGCGTGCATGTCGAGTCTGTTCGTTCTATTTACATCACAATTTCATCTCGAGTTGATCGCGTCCGCCAGCTGATTGAGGATGCCGATGTCTTTCAAGCTCTGGTAGAAACGGGACCCGCCAGAGCTCCGTCGGCGCTCGACGCCTCTGTGAACCCCCGTCGAGAAGTTGAGTTGAGCCCTTCTCCAACACTCCCATACGCTTCCTCATGCAATACTAGAACAATCCTGTGGGCGAACAAGAGAAAAGGACTAGAACAAAAGAAAAAATGTCAAGCACCCAGCCACCGCAAGGTTGGAAAATGCCCACCGCACCAGCTTTCAAACCCATCGTTTTCGTCCCCTCCAAAAGCGAAGAGAAAATCCGCAGCCTTCCCGTCCACAAGATCCTCGCCGTGGCCCACCCCCCGATTTTCCAAGGCCCCGGTGGGAACCACTGGTGTTTCTACCTCTCCGTAGGGCCCATGTGGACCGTCCGCGTCGACCCCAATCCCAGCGGCATTCCAGGACCCACCATTTCCGGAGGCTCGAAAGCGAACATTGTCATCTCCGAGCTCCACTACGACTGCCCGAGCGACGCCCAGCACGTCGATACACTCTCCGTTGCGCCGGGGTTAGTCGTTGGGAACTTCGTCGACGCCATTACGAACGCAGGGCGGCACAAATACGAGTTTGACGAGACGGGGCGGGGCTGCAGGATGTGGACCCGCGACCAGGCGGATTTATTTCTACGTCTCGGGCTAACAACCGATGCTGCCGAGGCGAAGAAGGTGGGGGATGACGTTCTGATGGAGTTTGCGCAATCGAAGCCGACGGGTGTTCACCTTCCCTTGAACTGCGGCGCATACTATGACTGAGAGAGGAGGGGATCGCCGGTGTATTATCTGCCTCGGCAGCTCCAAGCTCCTTGAAACAGGAGAGAAGAACGGATGACTCGGGGGTTTTAAGGTTCTCTTGCGAACGAGCAAGCCTCCTACATGCGCATATGCTGGCGGGAAACCAGGCGGAATCGCACATTTCGCTTTTCACAAAGGCAATGGAAAAGGCGATTGAGGCAAACAATGTCATGTGGACGAGCATCCTTCCCCACCTCAACAACACAATTGCCCAGCATATCCGAAATGAAGCTCGCGGTTGGTTCATCGATCTCATACCTTCCTTCAAGAGATCGAACAAGTGTCTCCCGCCTGCGGCAAAGGCGGAAAGGGCCTAGATTCACGACGCATGGAAAGGAAGGAAGAAATACGCGCATCACAGCCACGATTCGCAATGAGCAAGGTTTACTCCATTTCCGGGCGACAAGGGGCCCGGTATCATGGATGGACCCCCAGTCCCCACTAGCTAGGGTGTACAACGACGACGAATAGAATTGAGGGGGGATTTGAATGACGCTTCTAGAAAGATAAGGGGTCCCATAGTTTAACCTTTGAACTTGAAGATTCTAGAATCTGGGTGCTCTCTGGGTCACTAGGTTAGTTTGGAATATGATTGATGTCAATATTGATTGTCAATATATTCACCATGATGGCAAGTGCTGGTTCTTAACATAATAAATTTCGATCTATTTTAGCTACAATTATTATACCAAATATGTACATGGAGGCTTGCTGCGTATCTACCTCCCTTCTACTCCACTCCTCATTTCCCCCCCTTTAATTTTCGCGCCACAAGACGCCGGTCGTTCCCTTAGAACAAGAAGATCTGATCCGTCATCTTGGACAGCGCTCCAGGTAGCTTGAAGCCCAGCGAAGCCAAGTTCTTCTTCGTCGCCTCAATCATCGGCGGCGGTCCGCAGAGAAGAACCCTAGTATCGTCGTCCGCCTTGGGGAGATGCTTCTTAATAAGATCCGCTGTGACGAATCCCGTAGCTCCTTTCCAGCCCTCGGGCGCCTTGGCGAGGACGTAGTGCACCTGGAACTTGTCGGGACACTGCAGCGCGAAGCCGTCGAGCTCATCCCTCATGAGGATGCTATCCTCGGTGTTGTTCGCGTAGAGGAGGGTGATCTTGGTGTCGTCCGACTCGTCGGCGCAGATGGCGCGGATGAGCTGGTACATGGGCGTGATGCCCGTGCCGCCGGCGATCATGCCGATGTGCTTGGCGTACTTGTCGCTGTACTGCATCGAGCCCTTGGGTCCACGAATGTCGATGGTCTCGCCGATCTGCATGCCCTCGAGGTGCTTGGTCATGAGGCCTTTGTCGTACACCCTGATGAGGAGCTCGATTCTGCCGAGGTCGCTGTTGTTGGAGATGGGCGTGTAGGACCGCGCGACGTTTTGGCCGTTGATGGTGGCGCGTAGGGCAATGTGTTGACCCGTGGGGAGTCCGAGGACATCCTCAAAGTGCGGCAGGGCAAAGACGAGTCTGTAGACGCCGGCCGAAACGAGCGTCTTTCGCACGAGCTTGAAGGGCTTCCAGGCCTGAGGCTCAAGAACGCGCGAAGAAGAAGAGGAAGAGGAGGAAGAGGAGGACGCCTTCGTGCTTCCGGCACTCTGCGTCCTGCCCTTAGGAAGGGGAATGACCTTGTCCCTGCGGGCGGCGCGATACGGAACGTGATGTGTAAATTCGCCCTGGACGTCAAGCTTCGACCACAGCCAGACGAACAAGCCAAGACTGGCCGACATCTCAGCCACGGTCGCGAGGCCGAATCCCCACCAGAAACGGCCCCCCGCGGATACGGAGCGCGGAAGCGAGATCTGTTGGCAGACTTGTCTTAGGATCTGGGTGTCCACCTTGCCCGTGTTGGCGGCCCATATTCCCGCGCCGACGCCGCCGGCGAGACCGATCTTGAGGACGGCGCCTGCTACGCGGCGGAGGGAGCCAGAGGTGTTTTCCTTCTTTGTGACGACGGCGGCTTCGTAGCCGACTTCTTCGAATTGGGGACGGTAGGTTTCGACCTTTTCGGCGTGTTCCTAAAATTGAGAGTGACAGTTAGCAGACCAATCGAGCAATTAAAAGTAAAGGGGGAAGTGTGAATGAAATAATAGAATAAATAAAATGTTGTATCGCGTACCTCCTTAGGTAGATGTCCGACGCAAAATTCAGCAAGAGAATCGTTCGCCTCGGCAGAGTGGCCAATCTCTTCAAACTCCGCTGTGGCATCCCTGCCGGCGACTTCTAACAGAACAGCACCGCCGCCGGGATGCTCCTCGAGGTAGTTGGTGACGTTGTAGACTTTGTTGTGGATGACGATCCACGCGTCAGTGGGCTTGTCGTGCTTTTGCACGTCGGCGAGAGTGTGGATTTTGGTTGCCATGGTGAGGCGGAGTGAAGAGTTGGAATATCAAGTAATGAATAAATGGACCACTAAGTGAGGACTAAAATAACAGTAAAGGGGTATTTGAACAATAGGAAATGGAAAAAGGAAGAAGTCTTAAGAGCAAGTTTTAAACTTGTAAAGATGGTTGACAGGCGAAATCCAAAGCTCCCGTCAGTGATACTGAACGGCGCCGCACCTTATATATCCACCGCCGTTCGCAGTTCGCCGGGGTCTAGACAAGATCTTCAAAGTTCCATGCTGAAGAAAAAGACAAAAAAGGACAAAAAAATCCCCGAGCTCTTCGGTCCCGAACGACCTCCGCGCCGCTCCATCCGTCCAATTAAGCAAACGCGGCGGAACTAAGGCGGCACTAATTAACCTCTGACAGGATCCGCAAGTGCCCGCCGATCAAGTCCTTATCCCGTTCCCGCCCAAATGCCTGTTTTCGTGTCTCGCCCGAATCACGGCCGAGATTCGGAACTCGGATGGATCATCAAGATTTCAAGAGTTCACGCTCGGGATGCCGGGATACGGCCCACGGGATACGTCAATTCGACAGCGGAGACAAAGAAAAGATAAACAAGGTTTATCTTTCGAGGGACGCTGAAACCGTAAATGGTCCCGCCGAGGGTCCGGAATCCGACAGAGCCGCAAAGAAGAGGAAAAAAAAAGTGATTGTCATTATCAATACTGCTTTCATCATTTTCGCGCCAAATTCGGAGGTTCAGTTGTCAGATCAACTGGATATAAATGCTCGCCTTCTTGCAATCTTTCGAGATGGAAAAAAGAGGACCTTGTCCCAAGTCATCTCTGCAACACTCTTTTCTTTCCCTCCTCTTACCATCACTTCAAGACTTGGCTCGTTCATACATAATTTTGCCAACATGTCTTCGCAGAACTTTTATCTCCTTGGAGATGCTATCACAACATCTCGGCCGGTTGCCATTGACAGCAACTGGAAGTTTGAGGATCTCAAGAGGGCAGTTGCTCTAGAATTCCATGTCGCGCAACCATCTGGTATGTCCATGTCCCCGACTCGACCTTGACCTTACCATTGCATATTACAATTGAATATTACCACATATATTTGTTTATCCTTTGTCACTAACAACACTCCTTCGCTTTAGGCATTAGCTTCCACTCCGGTGACGTCCAACTAGACACCATCAAGGATGTCTTGTCCGCCCCGAGCCCCGTCTCCATCCGCATCGACGGCCGGCCCGTCCAGGACCCCCAAGGTCCCCAAGGCCTCCCCATCGTAGGCAGCTTCTACGAAATCTTCCCCGACCACCTGGGCAACCACTACCGCCTGTTCCGCAAATACGGACCCGTCATCAAGACCACCAACATGGGCAAGACCACCTACCTCACCGACAACCCGGACGTCGCGCAGGTGTCCCTCATCGAGTCCGCCTACTTCACCAAGAAGATCAACCCCAACCACCCCCTCTGGGGCATCAAGGACAACACCGCCATCTTCATCGGCGACACCGAGACGGACAACTGGCGCCAGGCCCACAAGTTCCTGCCCCCCGCCATGGGTCCCAAGGCCGTCAAGCACTACACGCCCCTGATGCAGGAGTGCGCGCGCAAGGCCTTCGCCGTCTTCGACGAGCTCAGCGACAAGGGCGAGTCGTGGAACGTCTACCAGTTCATGGTCAAGTTGGCGTCGCAGACCATCGGCCGCTTCTCTCTCGGCATGGATTTTGGTCACTTTACCAGCGTCGACGCCAAGGTGCATCCCCTCGTCACCGACATCGTCAGCCTTTTGGCCCTGAACAAGAAGGTGACGGCTCGTGGAGAGTGGTATCGCAACCTCCCCTTTGGCGACTCGGCGCGTCTGAAGCAGGTGCAGAAGACCACCTACCATCAGCTCCAAGAGGCGGTCGACAGGGCCCCCAAGGCTGGCATCGAGAACCTTCCCCTCAACGAGGCCGCCATCAAGGCCGCCTGCGTTGCCGACTACCTCGTCAACGCCGTTGACGAAAACGGAGAGCACTTCCCCAAGGGTCTCATCCTCGGCAACATGCTTATCGTCACGGGCGCCGGCTACACGACTACATCGGCGCTCCTGTCGTGGCTCATCTACTGCATCGTCACCTACCCGGGTATCCAGGACAAGCTCCTCCAAGAGCTCATCGACTACGGAATCGGCCCCGACACCGAGTGGACCCCCGAGCTCGCCCACGGCCTCCCCTACCTCGACAAGTTCGTCAAGGAAACCCAACGTCTCCACAACGCCTCTTTCCAGCCCGGTCGAACCACAAAGACCGAGGTCGTCGTGCCGGGAGGCTACCGTCTCCCCGCCGACGCCGTCATCATCCCCTCCCTCTACGCCATCCACACCAACCCCGAAATCTGGCGCGACCCCTTCCGCTTCGACCCGGACAGGTGGGATACCGAAGAGGTGAAGAACAGGCACCGATGCGCCTACGTGCCCTTCGCGACGGGACCCCGCGGGTGCATCGGCTTCAACTTTGCCCTGCTCGAGGTTAAGATTTTGATGTCGGAGCTCATTTACCGGTACGAGTTCGCGAGGGAGGGCCTCGAGGCTATCGAATACGATCCCGAGTTCCAGCTTATTCGGCCGCTCAACTTTTATGTGACTGCCAAGAAGCGGACGCAGTGGCCGTCGAAGTCGTCGTAAGGGACACTAAGAGCACGGCGTGGATAGGAGGATTTAAAAATTGTTGTTTGTATATATCATTAAATTGCACTGAGCGTTTCTCTATAGAATTTACGTCTAGACATAGAAGGTTTTGGTTATAATATACAAGGATATAAAGGCGTTCAAAAGTTGTCCCTTCGTGAAGATCATCCCGTCCATGTGTCCCACCATCCTTGCTAAAACATTAGTGAGCAAATAAAAATAGAATAAAAAAATCGCAAAGATTTTTCTCTCTAAGAGAGTCCCGTTTATACCATCCGTAACTCCTCCCTCTCTCTCAACTCATCAAATATCTCCGTACGTCTGCTTCAGCGCCTTCACCACCCGCGAATATGGCCCATACTGGCGCACATTCGTATCGGAATCGTACCACTCCGACTGCTTCGCCTCGTCCTCGAGCACGGCGACCAACCTCTGAATCAGCGGCCTAAACTGCTGCGACAACTCCTCCAGCACCTGCGGCGACACCGACGTCAGGTTCCTCAGAGGAATACACGAACTCGCGACGTTGTGGACGAACGCCCAGGACCGACAGACGATGGACGACAGCCTGTACATGTCGAGAAAGCTCTGGACCACCCGTATCGCGTGGGAGAGGTACTCCGACGCTAGGGAATCGCGGGTTACCTGGTCCGCCGCCGGGTCGTTGCTCTCCAGACAGAGCCTGTAGATTCGACAGGTCAGGTATCCGACGTGGATGTGGAGGGCCAATCGCTCGAGGTGGTCCTGCAGCGTTTTGCACTGGGCCTTGTCGACGAGGAAGGGCTGCGCCTCCTCGACGACGACGTTGAACCGTTGCTTGTACCGGAGGAGGTTGCGTATCGTGTTCACTTCGCTCGGTGTCGTGGACGTCTCCTCGCTGGCGCGGTCGAGGGCAATTTGACATAGTCTGAGGACGGAATTGGCGAAGGTCTGCCCGCCGCCTTGGGAGTAGTCCTCTGGTATCATCGCGTGCGGGTACGTGTTCGCCGGCGGCCGGTCGTACGTTAATGATAGGAATGTATCTTGCCAAATGAGCATCCACCTGGTTCCGGTTCAGTCAGAAAGAGGCCAGACAATAATTAGAGCAGGGGAAATGGGTGGAAAGGGTGTACACCCTGAACAAAAGGTCTTCTAAGACTTACCATAGGCGTCGCCTCTGAAGGCTCTCTAGACTCGTTCGACCTGGGGTTGACGGTGACGATGGAGGTTCTACGTGGAGTCCAATAGACTGCGCCAATCGAATCGTCGTCCCCATTATTATCCACGAGCTATTCATGTCTAGGTTATTTCGGAGGCAGTGACCCAGAAGGGCCATCGTCTGTATTTGCTCCAAGTTGGTGCTTGTAAAGAAGTTGGATATCCGCAGGCATTGAAATGATGAGCAGACTATTATTCCCCCCCAAAACAGGTCAGCAAAAGCCAAACTGAGCCGTAGATGGATGGGAAACGGGGGGAGAGGACCGCCATACTGAATACTTTGGAACGGAGGTCTCGCTCCTTTATGGGATCGGTAGAAAACTGTGCGCCGCAAGCCATCACACTGAAGAGCAGTCCGAGCCATGACGGACTCGTGCCTTCGGGCAGAACTCTCTCTGCTCCACCGGATAACCGTTGATCGAGAAACGAGAAAAGTAGGGAACCGAAGTGTTCGGGGTCTACTAGGGCCGGGTAGAAGGGGTGGGCGTACGTCTGGTATATCTGCCAGTATCTACTCACTCTGTCAGTTCCCCACAGACAGACGTACTTTTCTTTTCTTTGTCTTTTTCTTCTTTTTTATTATTATCCTTGGCAAGTCCTTTCACGTACCGTATTATATCCGAGTCGTCCGGCAAGGCTCTCCCGATATCACCCAAAGAAGTCTCCGGCGCCCAGAGATTCGCAAAAGCATACGTCTTCGGCGTCAACTGATCCTGACCCGGGCCCATGATAACATCCAAAGGTCCACTCGGCGGCAGCTTCTGGCACCCAAGCGCCAGTGGTGGATCCGAACAATCGCCGATGAAAATCGTCGCTCCCGTAGCGGCCTCGACGAAGTGGTTCCCCGACATGGCGGCCGAGAGAGGTGGGAACCGGTACGTGCTGCCGAACTGGTCGGCGGTGGAAGAAGCAGCGGCGGCGGGATGTTGGTTCATGCTGTTGAGCGGATCGAGGCGCTCGAGGAAGGTGTGCGCGACGTCAGAGGATGTCGTTCCATGTTGGAGGAGGTCGGATTTGAGGGCGGATATTCGTTCTTCGATTTGTTCGAGTCGGGAGACGATGTTGTTCACGTCGGGGACTGGGCCGGTCTGTCCGTTTCTCAGAACAGCTTCGCGACCGAGATTATCACTACAGATTCCCTAGGGCGTCAGATCAAGCGCTGGAGAATGATTCAATCGCAGGAGGAGGCAGAAAGAGAATTTACCCAAACTGCGCTATCGTCTCCTCTATAGATGAAGCCGGGCTACTCGTCCGCTTCTCTGGCATCTGCGCCGAAGATCTCGGTCCCGTGGAAGGGTTCGCCGTCCGACACAACGCAGCATGATCGCGGCGGATACAGCTCGAACAAGGCACGCGGCCATCGCATCGCACTTTTCGATATCGGCATGGAAAGCAGGACTTCGTCGTGCGTGGTTTCCGCTTGGTCTTGAGCAGCTGCACGACGGCGGCGGTGTCGTAGCCGTGGGTGCCGTGGGTGCCGTCCGTGGCGATGCGGGAGGATGACGAGGACGTTGGCGACTGCGGGCCGTTTGTGAGCGGCGTCGACGAGTCCATTGTCCGTTAAGTTTGAACCCCCTCTCCTCTCGTGTCTTGTTCGGTCTTTGTTCGCTCGGATGAGAGTGGGTGAGTAGGTGGGATGTGCCTGGGTTGGTGTGGCCGCCCTTTGCTCAAGCTTAACTGGCTGGGATCTGGGGTTGTCTTGGAAATGTCGATGTGGCGATTGGTGAACGGGGTCGAAAATTAAACTTTGAACTGACGCAATACGACAATACCGAGGCAAAGCTCTGGGTGCCTCGCTGCCTCACTTCCTCTCTCCAGCACAAACATACAGCCTAACCTGATTGTCAGGTTCTAGGTTCTGATCTAGTTCCAGGATCCACCGAAGCTAGGGAACGAATTCTCCAAGAGAGAATGAGTACGAATAAGAAGAAAGAGAAAGCAATGTGAAAGTAAAGGTCGAACAGACTGGCCCCCAAAAAGTCCTAAAAAAATAATAAAACAAGAAAGAGATAAAAAAAAAAAAAAAAAACTCTCCGATCCCCGCCCGGAGTCTATCACTATTAAGATCTACAGCCTTCGACGTAATCTCTAGCCCAACTTAGGGCCTTCTGCGGAGCCCGGCTTCGGAGCTATCCTGGTTCTGGACCATTGATAATGCTGGCATAACCCGGGCTATGCCATTCCGGGCGGTGGATCTTGCTTCGAGAGCTTCTCTTGACTTTCTCCGAAACGCCCTTGGAGGCCATTTTTGTGGAGCCTCGGCATGTCAATCATCGAGGGCGCTAGCCGTGTTTGTCGAAAATATCCCGCTTTTGCCTGGGGAGCTTGCGGGAATGACGGATGCCGAGCTTGGGGGTGGCGAAGATGGACGCATTGTCAGGAGTATCCAGGCATCATCGTCGATTCACCGAGCGACGAAGTCTTGGCCCAGGGACAACTTGAAAGGAGAGAGAGAATAAATATTATGATTTTCACTGGGATATAAAAATATTAAATATATACAGAAAATGGGCCCTCTCTTTAATTACCCATCCACGTCCCTAAGCTCGTCTTGAACCTCCTCTTAAATCGCTGTCGCGGTAGGAAGACCCACGCTCGTCGCCGAGCAGATACATCCCTGGCCCGCGATGCTCGTCACAGGTGGTGCATCACAAGTCGAGTACGGCTCGTACGCATCAAAGGTGGCGTCGGGCTGACGCTCAACGAGCTTCGCCTTGACAAGAACAGGAATAATCTGTCCAGTCGACAGACGGAAGGCTCGGTGGTTGAGCGCGCTGAGGAGACGCGCGATCTGGCCCGAGTGGCTGGTGATGCTGATCCAAGTCTTGTCGTCGGTGCGGAAAACATCATCCAAGACGGCCTTGGCGCGGACATCCTGCGCTTCGCTCGTCTCGCTCTTGTCGGCCTTCCAGAGTTCGTCCTCCTCGGTGAATCCGTCCTCGAACTGGTAGAAGGGGAACATCTTCTCAATGTAGGTTTTGCTGGAACGCCAGTTGCAAGTGTGGACCGTCATGCCCTCACGGAAGCCCTCCTTGACGATGGGGACGAAGGGCCGGTTCTTGGGAAGCTCGATATCGCCAAAGGTGAGGTTCGCAGTGATTGTGCATCGGCTGAGGGGGCTGGAGTAGTATGATTCGAAGTAGGGCATGTTCTGAGTCTCGTATCGGTCCTTGAAGTAGGCGTTGGCCTTGTAGGCTTCGATCTCGCCCGCCGGGGTGAGGAGAGGGTCTGCCCAGACGGCGGTGCCATTTCCGTTTCTCTCGGCCCAGTAGCACTGAGAGGAAGAACGAACGAGTTAGCTTGTTTTTCTTGAAGCTGCCACAGCGATGTGGGTGATAGTTGACGACGAGGTGATACTCACGTTCCAGGCAGGGGTCCCGTAGAACGTCTCGGCTGCATTATGCCAGCCCTCGCCGTGACGGCCCATGAAGAGCACCTTGTACCGGACATTGTCCTTGGGTCGACAGCCCGAATTTAACGAGGCGACATAGTATTCGAACCGCTCCCACAGAGTGGCAGTTCCTTCGGGGTCAAACCGCTTATCGGTAGGATATGTGCGGTTGATCAGACCAAAGTTGACGGACGCCTAAATCAACAAGTCAGTAAAGGAAACTGAAATATTTAACGCGGTGCAATCTAGGGGCAAGGTACATAGTCAAAAGTGCTGGGGTCTGTCGAATTGTCGTCCTGCAGGAAGAAACCGGGAACCGAGCTGTACTGGATCGTCTTGTCTCCGGCTCCGCGCCATGCTGCAGATGCAGGACGGCTGAGCAATATGACAGCGGCAGAGATAATGCACGATGGCTTCATTGTTCTCGTGTTGTTGATCGTTCTCTCGATGTTTTGGCAAGCCCATCGACCAAGAGACAGCAAGCCCGGAAACGCCTCTTTTAACGCGACAAGATGGAAACCCGGTCGAATATGTACTCTGCAAGGTCGCCAATTCTAAGATCACAATTTTGCGTCCTACTACACTAGATGGAAATGTTCCGAGCCCGACACCTTGGTCCCTGCATTATGTCGATGTCGTCGGTCGGTTCCCATTTTGGGGCTTCGTCCGATCTCCTCTCGGGCATCAAAGTTGATGAGCAGCCCCCAATGCTCAAATCGCCAATCACTCGAAAACGTGGGGTAGAGGGTCGCTGGGCTGATGTAACGCTACAGTGCCATCCTTGACTAGACTGCCCCCAAACTTGTGTAGCATCTCCGAGAGACGCGGATGATATCCATTCGCAGGGTTATTTATCCATCGAACTGTGGGAGACACGTGCTAAGGGGATTGTCTGCTGGAGGATCAGAGGATGGATCTGGCCGTAGTCACATCACGGAACGCGTTCCCGGCGTGTGCTTGGCGGATCTTGGCGGATTCTGCCTTGGATGAGGAAATTTAGTTCATTCCTGCTCCACCTACTATTCCCGGACTGCTCCCCGCAGTTACCAAAGATCAGATCACGAAGCCTTCGTCTAAAACATGTCAACCTGGACAAGGGGAGTTAGGTGGTATCAATATTTCTCCTGGTCGACTAGCTCCAGCCCCGGATATCAAAAAACGTCCGCCTCGATCCTCGACGTAACATCCCCTACCTCCTTCAAGAATTATCAACCCCTATCACACTTTTCAAGCCATATCTTAAAATATACCTCTAACAGTGTACATTCCCAACTTGCCATCATCTCGCCAGATGTTCCCTTCCCCATCTTTTCAATGTCCTATCTCATAGGCTTGGCCGAGAGGAGGTGACTGATGTTGTGCACCATATATCGGCGGTTGAGAAGGTTGAGCCTGTGGAGGGTGAGCCTGGACGGGCTGTGGTTGAACAGGCTGCGGTTGAATCGGAGCAGTCTGAGCTTGGGCAAACTGAGTCTGATATCCAGGCATCGGATTGGCAGGATACATCTGACCAGACGGTTGGTTCACTTGCATCATATCCTGCCCCTCTGGACCCCCGACAAAGGTAAACGGTTGAGCCTTGGACCAGCGCTGGCTACTATCAGTCGGCGACGAAGGGCTCTGAGGAAACGCCGAGCCCTGGTTAGACGGAACGTACGACGGGTAGGTCCCGGCGGGTGACACCATAGAGCTCCGCTCAACAGGTTCCTCCTTCTTCCGCTTCTCCCGACGCCAAAAGTATACGGCCGCCAAGATTATGATGCCCACGGCAGCCACGCCGCCGACTGTGCCACCTACTATAGCCCCGACATCGTTCGACTTTTCTGGCTCTGGCGCCAGCGAAGAAGTCGAAGTTCCCGAGCTTGACGTCGTAGGACTGGAAGAGGAGGAGCCCGACCTGATGGTTGAAGAGGATGGGTAAATCAGCGTCGTCCCCGTCGGGTCTATCATCATTGTTGCAGTGACTAGAGGCGGCTCCATTTGCCATCCGGAGTAGGTAAAGTCTACTTCGGCAGTGCGTACACCGCTTGTCGTCACGCACGTCATGCCCGTGATACCAGATGGATACAATAACGTTTTGCAGAACGGCGCATTCGAGTTGCTGTTTTGGTTTTTTTGCGCAAAAATCATTAGCGCGGTTATTCCTTATTTTTTTTCTTTCTTTCCATATTTTCTCTTTTTTTTTTTTTCCCTTTTCATGTCCACTCACCATCTAAGCATAAACACGTCCTGATGGCAGACGTCGTCGCAAAGCTTTGGATCCGCGACACTGGCAGCATCCAAGCAGTACAGATATGCCTCGCAGTCGGTAAGGCCACAACACCACTGTGAGTCGAGATGAGGAATGAACATGCAGGTCGAGAAGCTCCCGCAAGACAGCGCGGCTCCCGGGATGCCGGACAGATATCCGCAAGTCGGGCCCTTGGCCTCCCATATTTCGTAGGACGTTGACGATGTGACGGCTTGTCGGCGGACGAGCTCTTGGACCTTGGGCCTCACCGTTGGGAGAAGTGGGATGACGGTCGCGGCAATGTTGGCGGCGGTCGACGGCGCCGACGGATCGATGTGGGGATGGGCTTCGGCGACTGAGCCCGAGAATAGGGCCATCACCCAAAGACCCGACACGACGACGATCCTTCTGATTCTGCATTGGTCCGACATCTTTATTTGTCGATAGATTTTACTGGAAAAAGTCAACCAATTTTCCCGGAGTTACGGAAGTACGATGGAGATCATTATGGGTGTTGGTGGTGTCGAGAGACGAGAATGGACTTAAAATAGGAGAACGGGAGAACGAGAGATATAATTCTACCCGCCAAGAAATCCAATCCCCAGTCACAAAGTCGACCAGGCTTGGGGGCTGAGCAACATCAATCTTGCTCGCCTCATTATTGCGCGAAGCATGCCTGTTGCTCCAATATACTGGGGGAGTCGCGGGATCTTGGGCTTGGGCTGCAGATTGCCAACGACGCCACGACTTGGCATACACTCCGAATTTGGGTTCTCACCCTGAATCTTGAGCCACAGCTGCAGGGCTCTCCAATAAGATTTTAAGCTGTCCAGAAATGTTTGTCGAAACCATGTTCCCAAATGTCGGTTCTGCATAGATAGCGTACTGCCAAGGGAGCTTGACAGACTAAGCATTTCGATAGTGGATGGGTTGACAGCCAGGGCAGAAAGGCATTTGAGTTGGTAGGCTTTGTGTTTGATGTCTCCAAGAAAATAAGAGTGGAAAATGTTGGTGTCAGGACTCAGGAACTACGACATCATTTCAATTTACAGAATGAAAATGATACCGTGGTGGAGGGAGATCCTCTACATTTATTGTCGATATTACTTTCTTCTGCTCTAAACGGAGATATGAAAAAGGGAAACATATGGTTGGGTTAGTCTTGGATTAGTATTAAATTGCTCCTTAACCTTGGAGAGGGCCGTCGCGACATTTCTGTCTCACAGCCTGCCATTGAGGGGGAGTCTTACCGAACAACACGATTTCAACTGCAGGTGTTTTTAATCTTGCGCTCTTTTTATTGAGCGCAGGGGAATGTAGATCCAGGCCCAGCGAACCTTACTCCGAAGAGGAAGAGGGAGGTGAGCATTGCTTGACAACGGCTCTGTTCTCTGCGCTACCACTTCGTAACAGTCTTCGATCCTGAAGTCTTCGACGAAGGCTTACCGCGTCACGCTCTGGGATGGACGGTTTCTTCCAGCCACCTTTTCGCATCGGGCATTCATTAATTTCCCGTCGATGAAATTTGTTCCTTATTGGCCGGAATCAGGCATGCAATCGTCGAGAAGCAGAGGTCGGACTCTGGTCCGGGCACTTCTTCGCCCCCAGGAAACATGCCCAACCCTAAAACAACAACCTACTACACGAGTGCATTCTCTAAAAGTATCCGAAGAAACTTAGGGAGCGTAAACCTCTGTCAAAACGGCAGTAGGCTATTACGGCTAACCAATTGAGCGTGAGAAGCAAGACATGTCCTAATAATGACTGTCGTCTATCAAAATTGTGTGCTGCCTGCGATGGTCACGCGCCAATTCTTCATGGCTCAGGCCTTAAAAACGCCAAGGACATCCCCGCGTCTTGGTCCTGAGGTGGGACTCTTAACGGTCTGCGGAGTCTTGGCTCTAAACCCATTTGGTAAAGGTCTAATTCTATTCGAATGTCATACCGTCTTGAGAAGGAAACGTAAAGCGAGCGTGGCGTGGTTAAAACTCTCTGGACCGCAGTACGCCTTCGCAACCTGCTCATTCGAATTGTTCTAATCGACTCAAGAGACAGGAGATATTGTTTTTCTAACTTTTGACCCTCTGTGGTAGTGTCTGGCTACTGGGATTCACGATTCCTTTATTTATTGACAATTGGTCTAAGAAGTGCTTGCTCGTCGTTCTGGCCACGGCGGGGAAGATTGCGGCGAGGGCATGCATCCCCCATCCCATAGAGAAAATCGCAAATAGATCTGTCCATCGACTCCATCCGCAATAGTCTTTAATATCTAAGTTTACGCAGCCATCCATGCTGATTGAATTAGTGGTGAAATGGGGCAGGGAGTGGGGGTTGTAGTCGTACGAAGCATGGGGAGAAGCAGATGACCCTCGCAAAAGGCCTGGTCGGTTTCTGAAGGAGTTTCAAATGATGGAGGTGTACCTTTCTGGTCCGGGATATCCCGTTCAAGTTCTACACAACTTAGCTTCTAAGTCGAGACTCGAGAGGATGAATGACATCGTCTAAAGTTGTAAGTCTAGAATGTCGCACTTTCGGAGGAGCTCCCTCCCAATCCTCGACTTCTGGAAGCTTTCGTTTCCAAGACAGACATGAAGTGGAAAGAAGAGAAACAGATGGGGCAAGGAACACTTCGTAATAGTACTTCGTAGTCGGACCTTTCTGTGTTGGGTGCCGGGCGGGCATCGCATCTCTATTCCGATGGATTGCCGGGAAGTGCTCGCGGAGGGAAGGAAGGAACGTATCAGGACGGTGTCTCTTTCGGTCGCCGGATTCAGGGTCAAGCACGGTTTCCGAAGAATACCCGGCACGTGCCACGTCACGTTCTCATATTATGATAAACTTCTACGAAACCGTTCCAATAACCACGTGACATTAACATCTAAAAGAGAAACTGTTCGATTCACCGTTTCCCTCCTCCTCTCTCCAAAGGCACCGTCCCGCAAACGGAGGGCGATGGACCATCGGATCAACGGATCAGTCCAGCACTCCAAGAGTCCGGGGTTCTGTTCTTTTGTTTGCCTCAAAGAGGAGAACTGCATGCAGGTGATGCATCATGGGCTGATAAATCATGTTCACGTTCCTCTCACCTTCCTGACTTTGCCGATGGTCTCGACGGAAGGGGAGAGAAAGATAAAAAGATCAATTCCAATCCCAGTCTGCAATTGACGACAGTTCATGCTTGATCATTGAGATCAGCAGGAAGCTGTTTTTATGTTTCTCTCTGTCTTGCGAAGGTAAGCCTTTCCCGGTCTTGTTTAGATTCGAGGAAAGACACTAACATTCTTTCCGTCAAAGGGAAGTGCTGAGGACTAGTAAATCATTAAATCATTTTCTTCTTTCTATTTCACACTTTGGGTCGAAATAAAGTTTATCTCATGTGATTGATGAGAGAATCTTGGGACCCAAATTGGCTTCTTCTGACTTCTCCCTGGCTACTTGTGTCGTCACAATTCATGATAACACCACCAAAGTCTAACGTCACGAGAAACATCATCAGCACCCGATTTCAACCTCAACAATGATATTCTGCCGAGTCGGAGTCCCCAGGGCGGGAATGGGAAGGAATGTGCTCTGTCTGGGACGTTCTCTTCTTCTCCATCAAGCTCGACGCCACATGAGCTCAATCCCCAACGAACGTCTCAACTTATTGCTCAAGGTATACGAGCCGTTCTCAAAACTCAACAAGGACAGCGTTGAGTACCAAGAGCTGGCGGAGTCTGGGAAAGTCTGGGACGACTTTTTCCAGCCGGGAGACAGTGAGAGATATGGATATTTCAGAGTGCAAAAGGTAAGACATGTCCCCCCAAGAAGTCCCAACAGCATTGTGCGATTGATTTATATTTACCTTTTCTATAGGATTCCAAGGCGCTACTTGAGGCGATCGATTGTTTCCGAGACTCCATAAAAACCCCAGTTACGATACTTGCAAAAGACATGGTTCACAGCTACGCGCTGCAATCAGTCCAAATCGCAAACAATCAGATGACGGCCACTGAGGCTGGGATATTGGACGAGTATCTCCGCCAGAACGTCCTCCCAAGCGTCCCGCTGCGCCACATGTCCGCGGCAGACATTTCAAAGGTCTCCCTTCCAAACGTAAAGTTTCTGTTTCCAAAAGGAGACGTGCATCAGATTAACGAGCTGAGGAACCACCTCGTGGCGTCGCACTGGATCGCCGAGACCTCCCTCACCAAGGCCGGTATCGGTTTCGACGAGGATGAGATCCGGCACCTTGCTATTCTGACGATGAGGGATCTCGGGTTTGGTGACTACTACCTGACGCCATTCGGACCCAGGGTGAAGCTGGGCGAGTATCGGTCAACCCCAATCAGCGTCGCGAGCAACCCCATGAGAGTCTTTCCATACCACGAAGAAGTTCCCGCCTGCATGGAAAGATTCCTCAAATGGCGTCAAACGGCGCAGTGCGAGAGCAAATTGCACCCGATTATCCTTGCGTGCCAGATCGCCGTGTACTTTTTGCACATACACCCGTTCCCCGACGGCAATGGTAGGGTGTCCAGGATGATTATGCACGACTACTTGCTTCGACGTGGCTACCTCCCCGTGTACCTGCAAGGTTTGGAGCCCCAGGACTATTGGAAGATGATTTCGGATGCACAGGACGGACGCCCTGAGGAATTCGTGAATCGTGTTCTTACCTCTCAGCTGGAACAGCTGACTACGTTGAAGACAACAGAGTTCCTGTAGCGGGAGATATGTTATGTACCCTCCAACAGGACGGAAATACTGGCCGAGACGTGATCTTTTTCTTGATGTGTAGGCGAGTGGAGGGCGGATAAGACGCCTTAGCGTCGTCTATGGAACCGCGTCCGCAGTGGGGAAACAACTCACCGAGTTCACCTTGAATCAGAAGAGCTCCGCATGAAGGACGAAGCAGATTAGGTTGCATTTCTTCGATGACAAGTCCGTTTAGATGGCTGTTGTCAACTCGAGCAGGAGGTAGAAACACCCTTCATTAGCGGGTGGGGGTTGACGGGGACCAGGATTCCATTTGACTCAGAAATATCGGGGCGAGTGGATGCACAGGAGATATTTAATTCCAAGGAAGGCTCTCCGGGCAGCTCGTTCTTTCTTATGGCATTATTTTTGCGGGGAGGCACACGTAGATCAATGGACCAAACAACCCCTCGGGTCCTGAGCAGCGATGTGGCTCACTTTTTGTTATATCCAGTTCTGTCATATAGTTATCTCGTCAAACGAACCAATTTTTACTTCTAGTTAATGAATCTTCTCAACTGTTGCAGGTCTTGCATTGCTTCAACTCTATGGCTCTTATAGAGACTTTCTCCCCGGGGTTCCTTCTGTGTCCTTTTCTACTATACTTCGCCAGTGCCAACGACTTGGCCGCTGGGATCATGTTCTCACTCTTCGTTTCGCATCTTGTCTCAAGGTGATGGAGAAACGAGCAGCACGTGGTTTTTCTTTCTTGAATAAACCGATCCCCGCGTCCGTCCTCTTTGCGTCTTGACAGCTCTCCAAGCAACGGCCCTTAAGCCGTAAATATTATAAGATAAGCTAGTCTAGCCTCTGATGAGATAAAATGGAGGATTTTGCCTCTCGGGTCTTTCAAAAGCTCAGTACAAGCCAAAGGCAATTTCGGCTCCTACATTTCCAGCTCATGAACACCCTCAACCACGCCAATGATGCGGTCGATATTGTAGGCAAACTCAGCGTCGAGTCTCCAGGTAATCCTCCCGACTACGAGGCTCTGTCTTACGTGTGGGGAGATCCGGAGAATTCCATCAACATCACCGTGAATGGCGTCGACTTCCCTGTGACATGAAACCTGTACAACGCTCTAAAGCAGCCTGTGCTCGAAGACCGGGCGCGAGTCGTGTGGGTTGACGCCATCTGCATCAACCAGGCTGACCTCGAGGAGCGATCACAGCAAGTCAGCCAGATGAGACACATCTACCGGAGCGCAAATTCAGTCGCCGCGTTTCTGGGCGATCCGTACGACGGTATCGAAATAGCGCTCCAATATCTGACTCTCTCGGCAGAAGATGACTCGCGCCATATGCAACGCGGTCTCCGCCCCCATCTGTCAGTCGGGGACTTGGATGCGCACAGCGATGAGCCGGCAATAGAGTTGATCAAGTTGTTTTATCTCCCGTGGTGGAAGCGTGTGTGGACTGTAGAGGAGTAGGCTTTCTCTCACCTTTTTGCATCAATTGATCTATTCCACTGACTACTCAGATTCCTCCTCGCGCGGGAGGTAGTCTTCTACTGCGGTCAGCATGTCATACTAGACAGTGTCCTCGCCCGAGGGCCAAGCAACTTGATAAATCACGGCCGTCTATGTTGCAATCCCGGGTCGGGTTCCTTCTCTCGAAAATTCACCATCTATGAAAGCGACGACATCCCCCACGACGTGTGGCATGGGTTCAACAACTTCCTTGGACTCACGGCGTGGAACGGGGCATCAACAGACAGCCGTGTCTTTCACTGGGTCCTCTGTCTCTTTTGGATGCGTCTCTCTACAGACCCTCGGGACAAGATATACGGCCTCATGGGGCTTAGCCCCCGAGGAACTGGATGGGCGTTTTCACTAGATTACGCTGCCGACGTCTAGCAAGTGTTTGAAACATTCACGATCGAATATGTCCAACACTACAAGAACTTAGGTCTCCTTAGTAGTCTCGGCGGCGAGCGCCGACTTCCCAATCTCCCATCCTTTTGTCCTGATTGGAGTCACGATGAGACCATGATGGTTCAAATGACCAACCGTATAGCCTTCCAGCAATTCCACTGCGCGTCCGGCGTATCTAAAGCCATGTGGCAGCGGATAGGCCCTGGAAATATTGTCGCTAATGGCTTCGTATTTGATGCGATCCGCGACGCGAGTCCGGAATGCTTTCGGCAATCTCAGGAGAAGCGCCAACAATGGGCCAAAGACATAAGGGCCTTGGCAGCACATGTGGATATGGGTACATTCTTAAAGGCACTATGCGGTGGATTTACATTTTCTGTAGAGAGACAAATACTCGAGCCGATTCAAGACGGCGAGGATCATGGTGTTGAAGGTCGACTTGAAAAGTGGTGGAGCTGGATTTTGTCTGGAGACAGTTCGGGTCGAGACAAAGACTTGATCAGCGTCGAGCAAGCTGTCTTCACTATCAGCTCAGGCAGGAGCTTCGTTGTTACGCAAATGGGACTCATTGGCTATGCCGATCAACACTGTCGTCCGGGCCATGTAGTGCCCATCCTGGGAGGGGGTAATGCGCCCTTCGTATTGGCTCCAACATTGCCAAGTGAACGTGGACCGCAATACCGGGTTATTGGTGATGTGTATATCGACGGAATTATGCAGGGAGAGGCTTTTGATTTGGCCACCAGACAGGCTGATGAACTTCACGAGATCATTTTAATATAACTCTCCGTCATCAATAGATGCCAATTTTTTTTTCATGTAGCCGTCTGTTAGGGCGGAGATGGACAATGTGCCTCAACACGCTCGAAGGACGGCGCCTTGGATTCTCATATGTTGTGGCAAAAAAGAAAAGACCAATATCAGAGCTGCACATTTGATAGCATCATAGCATAGATGTGGTTTGATATGTCCATAAACTGCACTCAACTTTAACCTAAGGCCACTCGCAGTACGTCTAGATCCGAAACAGGTACACCTATTAAATTCCATTGGTTTTCAATTTCCAGGACCCCCCCCCGTCAAGCCAGTTGCCGGGGACTACGAGAAAGAGCCGCGAGGATATGAACCTCAAT
Organism: Scedosporium aurantiacum; assembly: GCA_000812075.1. NCBI lineage: Eukaryota > Fungi > Ascomycota > Sordariomycetes > Microascales > Microascaceae > Scedosporium > Scedosporium aurantiacum. The sequence goes on from JUDQ01000143.1 coordinate 42,527, forward strand.
ATACTTTTGTATATATATAAGAGGAAAAAGACTCCCACAAGGGTTGATATTGGCATTCAAGGGTTTCCGTTGCCTGGGAATATGATTTTCAATACGATTTATCTTAATCTTTACTCCAAATACTACTCCACTATTTTTCATTTATTCTACACTCCGCCAGTGTCTGTTAATCCTCACAATGCAAATTCCCACTGATCATCATATTGTGAGTGCTCCTGCGAGGTTATCGTGGCCTTATTGCGACCACTACACCTTTTCCATTTGAGGCACTTTCGTCTGTATTCCTATGCCGTCAAGAGTGGGTTATACTCTACGAAGCTGTGGTTGTCTTGCCTAGCTTGATCACCCTATGAGTAGAGGATATGCTGTGTGGTGTCGGGACAGGTAAATCAGTGCAAAGGCCACATAGAACGGGGCATGTTCTTCAATGCTGGCAAGCTTGGCATTCTGTTCTTATTTTTCTCCCTTTCTTCAAAGAACCAGAGGCCATAGGATCGATTCTTCAAACTAATTATCGTCATGCTCTTCTATAGGTAAAGTCATGCAGCAGCATCAGGCTATGCACACTCTAGACGAAGGCGACGAAATCGAGTCAACCAGAGGATAGCTGGGAAAGGCACGATCTGCACACTACAAGCCGAGACTTCTACAGGCCGATTGATCCGAAAATCTTCGAAACAATGCTCGTATCGAACACAGATGCAGGGGCGACCCAACAGCGACCCATACCAGCCGCCTGATTCCTGCATGGCTTGGCTTGGCCAACAATCCACAACAGCAGTGCGTCGTAAGCACGAACCTCGGTTCCCCAGAACTTCTATTAGGGAGGGGAGGAGGAGGGAAGTATCCTATCATAATAAAGGGCCCATCCGTTCTTCTCTTTGTTCCGAGTTTTCATCTCAGATTTTCAACTATCCATCTGTCTTCCCAGAAGCAATTCCCACCTGTCCGGCATCATGACGGACGGCATCGATTTCGACTTCGCCGCGCTCCACTCCCTCATCGACCCGGGAGCCGAGGCCGTCCTCAACATAATTGATTCAATTCGCGCCCTCGACATAGGCATACACTTCGACTTCCCTCAAATTGTGGTGGTAGGCGACCATGACTCAGGAAAGTCGTCCGTCCTCGAGGCTCTCACGCACATCCGTTTATCCACCGAGAGCGGCAGCAATTTCGCCGGCTTCGTAACGGAACTTGTGCTGCAAAGCTCGAGTGTCTCGAGAATCGATGTGAATATCCATTTGGCAGAGAGAGAAGAAAAAGAAAACGAGGAGGATGAAGAGAATGGGGAAGAAGAAAAGGAGGAAGAAGAGGAACTAGAAAATGAGGAGGAAGAGGAAGAAGAAAAAGGCGAAGAAGAGGAAGAAGAAGAGGAGGAGGGAGAGGCGGATGAAGGCGAGGACATAGAGGATGGAGAGGGGGAAGTGGATGAAGGGGAAGACGGAAAAGACTCGGAAGAATCAGAAGGCGACCCGAGCGAGGGCGACCAGCACTCCGAGCCGTTCACCAAGAGGTCGTTCAGCCAGAGTGTGTTGCTTAAGCGTATTGAGGAGGCTAAGCAGAAAGCGCAGAGAACGGGCGAGTTCTCCAAGGGTGTTTTGAGGGTGGAGATCATGGGACCTGATGTTCCCTCTCTCACCCTTGTCGAAGTCCCCGATCTACGAGAAATTACAGCTGAGGACCATTCGAAACACCCCGAGGAAGCTGATGACCTAGTGGAAAGCTATTTGAGGCGCAACAATACCATTGCACTGCACGTATGTCCAGCAAACGTTGCGCAGTCTTACCACGGTACCATCGTGGACCGATTGGCCTCCAAGCTTTGCTTGACACAGGATAGGATCCTACATATCGCTACGAAGCCCGACCTTCTCAAAACAACATGCTTCAAACCGACAAGGAATGGCGAAACCACCCCCGCGAGCAAACTTGAGTGGCACGTTTTGTGTAATATGGCGCATGGCGACGAGGACGACGAGGAAGATTGCGGATATAAGAATCGCGATTCTGCTGAAACTTCCATCCTTAGCTGCAGCCCTTGGGTCAATATACCCTACGAAGATAGGGGCATCAAATCTCTCCGGAAGAAAATCAGCAAGTTGCTTCTAGAGCAGATTCATCAAGAATTGGACGACGCCATGGGCAACATCAAATCTCAGTTGATTGAACGAGAGACGAGGCTGGCTCGTCTCGGGAGTCCACGCGCCACGGCGGCAGAGGCGCGGTCCTACTTGCTTGACGCGTCGGCAGAATTCCAGCGCCTATGCCGCGATGCCATGAACGGGCTGTATGGGGACGAATTTTTCAGCGGCGTTGATGGTCGATCCCACAAGCTGCGCGCTCAAGTACAGGATCTCAACTGGGCGTTTGCCATTACTTTGTCTACCAGAGGAGCGAGTCAGAGGATTGTAAACGATGCCGATCCTAGCCTCGGGGGCGAGGACGGCGGGCAAGGGCAGACATTGAATGACGCAAAGACGTCGGCTCCTCCGAGCCATCTCAAGCCATTACTCAGTCTTTACCAGTTCCCGTTGCCAAAGTCGGTCACCTCTCAATCTTACCTCAACAACACTCTGGCGGAGTACGGCTCCCAAGGTCGGGAGCTTCTTATCGTTTACATGGTTAAGAAGCAAGCTCAACCCTGGAAGAAGATTGCCATGTTCCACCTTCGCCTGATCATGGACACTACGTATGAGTTCATCGAGAGGCTCTTGCGTTACATCACCCACTCGAACGATGATACTGTTGCTGCAATCAGACGAGCCTACATAGATCCGTTCTTCACAGAGCAAAGAAAATCTCTCTACCACAAGCTAATGGAGATCTTACGTCCCTACATTGAGGGCTACAGGATGCCCCCTTCCCTGGGGTACTACGAGCGGATTTCTGGGAGAGTTGACCGTCACATCCTGGAGCGGTTCCCTACATCTCCTACAGAGGTGGGCGAATCTGATACGTCCAAGCATATCCGAGACTCCCCAGAGCCAGAAAATTCACAGAGTAGTGAGCTCAAACCGGGCGATATCATTGATATGATGAAGATGTACTACGAGGTACCGATCCATGCCTGTCCCTTCATTGCCATCTTCGTTACTTTTTCTGCCGGCAAATTGCTAACCAGGTGGTCAGATGTCGCTCCAAACGTTTAGTGACAATATCATCCACTTGGCCATCGAGAGTTGCTTTCTACACCCTGTACCAGACCTCTTCACACCGGCAATGGTCAGTCTCATGGACGACACCACAGTCCTAGCCCTGGCCGGGGAGCCTGAAGAAGCTGGTTTGGAGAGGGGACGATTGAAAGACCAGGTTGATGTGCTTAGGAAAGGGCTCAGGAAATGCCGCCAGTATCGACCTCGCAGATCCCTGACGGGTTAGTGAAATGTCCAATCTTCACGTCTATTTGAATCGGCGGACAAGTCGAAAGTAACATAGAATACCGCAGACCTTCTTTCCAAACTCGGTCACTCGCCATCATCCAGCACACTACCTAAGTCCATGCGTGAGTGCGATTTTCCCATAACCGATAACTGATCATCCTTAATTGACCTAAAACAGAAGCCCAACCCGTGACGCCGAAGGCCCGAGGCGAAACAACACCAACCATCCCGCGAACTTCGTCCTCGAGTGTCGCGGGCACCACCGCCACCGCCACCGCCACCGCCGCCGCCGCACCAACATTCAAGTTTAATGCTTCCAATGTATATCCAATCGCTGCTAAACCATCCGAGGTGAATCTCCGTGTACCGCCCCCCTGGTTTCGGTCAACCAACATGTCTGAGGCCGACCAAGGCCTAGAGTGATCTCGGTAGGCTAGAGCATTATTACAGAGAGCTTCGACTGGCTCTGGATAAAACATAGCTTTGCCGTCAACAAATCGCTAGTATTTCTGAGAGGCAGACTCAGATATACGTAGAAACTAGCCTTTAAAGAATTGTTACTATTCACGGACGTCTACCTCCACTGGGAATTGTAACAACTTAAGCTGGGAGCTAAAAAAAAAAAAAAAATAATAATAATAATAAACGTTTGAAAAAAGGGGGATTTCTTCCGCCACACTTCCTTGTTCCCTCCTTTATCTCCCCAACAACACCACCCTGTTAAGTTGGATGTGGTGACTCTTGTGTTTGATCTATTGTGAGCTGGGGCGCTGACTTCTAAACTTGATATTTGCGAGCCTCGAGGTTCTATTTTTTTTTGTCAAAAGTAGGATCTTCATCATGTCCTCAAAATTCCACAGGAGGACCTGATAGGCTGCGCGGCCCCTCTTCTCTGAAGGTACTCTATAGATTACTGTTTCCGAAGTCGAGTAGGAGACAGAAACACTCTTCCACTTATCGTTAAAGGATGGCAGCGAACGGGGCGAGTTAATGTACTGAGTCTATGTGAGCCCGTTGAGGAATCTACTGTCGACTCCTACCTGATTGAAATCCGGTCTCCGATCTGTCTCCCCTCAGCCTGAATCATGGAGCGATGCACGACTATACTTCCGAAGATGTTTTAGAAGTCTAGCTAGAAGTGTAACGTAGAGTTGCTTTCGGTGATGGTGTCAAGAACCGTCATGACAAGTCTCATGTTTGAGACATAACAGTCGATATGCCCAGGTTCCGCACTTCGCGGTTTCTAGAACCCAGAATAGAATTAGTTAGTAGGGCGGCCCAAAACACTAGCGCCACCTAGTTCACCTGTCAACGGTTAACACCTTGCTAAGTCGCCCCAAAACGTCATCAGCTTGGCGATCCCCGGACCATACTTCGCCACATGGAGCATTCCTACTTTCTTAGACAAGGTGGGTGGCCTTAGTCCTTCTTCTCCCTGGACCACGACCTTCTATAACCTCGTTCTTCCTGACCTTGTTACCGGTTGTCAGAGGACATCCAGGTCGCATGCCGGTATTTGGAAATTGCAAAAAACTCCGGTCCAGTGGGATTGAGCGTTCAAAAAGTCTCGGATCCCGCTCTCATGGCTCAGACATGCAAATGCAGGACCATGTTGCACTGGATTGATTAAAGCCCAATGCCCCCCGCTCCTCCCGGGTATACACATTGATTCATCACTCATTCCCCGCCCTGATGGGATGGTGACCTCGTCTAAGAAGCGCAAAAAGCTTAGCCATGGACTCCTGGTTGGCTCGATGCTCCGTGGGCCCATTAAAAGTGATGGAGGAGTCCGCAGAATGATCGGCACCTGTGTTCCGAGAGAATGCCATAGGCTGTAGCATAGGGAACGGTATTCATTGTGATATGTGATACAGCAGCCAAGATCGAGACATTAACCTTCACCAAGGTCGGGCCTAGTTTTCGGTTGTAATACAGTCCGAATAGGCTTTCGGGGTTAGATATTCCCCGCCTGAGAGAAGATCTCAGAGATTGAGGAGCAGAACGGTACACGCCCCCAGAAGGCACGACGGTTGACGGAAACTTCGTCCCCGAGAACATGGCTGTCGGCGTAACTATCTTCGCCGCGTGTCGCAGCAGTCGGAATTTCAAGAACCCGAATGACTTCGTTCCAGAGCGCTTGACCGGCGAGGACTCGGCCTATGCGGATGACAGAGGGACGCCGTGCAGCGCTTCTCATATGGACCGCGAACCTGTATTGGCCGGAACCTGGCATATGTCGAAATAAAGCTCATTCTGGCCAATCATCTCTGGCGATTTGATCTCGAAAGTTGTACACAGGGCCAATTAGCTTAACCAAAAAGTGTACCTGATTTGGGATAAGAGACCACTAATGGTCAAACTGAAGCCGAAGCAGGAGCGACTGGACAAATAGACACTATTGGTTTCAGATTTCTCAAGGATTGGTTTTGTTCTTGGTCTCGTCGATCTCTGTAGGAGGCAGCCTGGTGCCTCTCAATGTGACTGGGAGTCAGGGACATTGGACAACTTTGGAACAAGTTCAGACAGCGCACTGAAAACTACTTGAACGACTATTTATCCTCGACTCTTGTTGTTAGCAGGAGACTCTCGATCGAATGCACAGCTAGGATGCAACCATGGCTCGGTCAAGGGAACGAGATATGATTCACACTTGAAACTCCTCCTTGTTTAGCGAATTACAATTCGTTCCGGAGACTAGTATAAAATGTAAATAGAAGCAGATAGATGAAGGGGGTAGTAGTCAGATTTCCGTGTTGGCGGGCTTCTCTGCTTCTCCATTTCCAGGGATTGTCGCGGTCGTTCCAAGGACAAGGAAGGGAAGGATCGTACTACGATAGCGCCCTTCAGATAGCTAATTCGGAGTTGATGGTCGCTTCTCAGGAGGTAAGAGGAGATGAGACATCAATGATCGCAAACCTTCACCATTTCCTAATCACCAACGGGTCAGCCACTCTCCTCCGTCCCACTGGCCCCAGTACCAAATCTACTATATAATCGTCCTACGGCCCAAGGTGGCTCTATAACATGAAACTACTCCATCACACTCTCCGAATATCTCGGGCCTAAGACCTAGGAGTCAGGATACCCTCCAGCTAGATCTAGGAGTGTCTTCAAGAACAAACCGCAGGAGCTGTTGACTTATAGTATCTAAACACGGGAAGTGAGCTCGAAAAGCTTGGCAACCTAGCTAGGAGAGGGCTAGGTATATAGACTAATTATCGAACTGGCCCTAGTACATACGACCATAGCTCGCAGAAAATTGAGGGTCCCGTCCGCTCCCCTGTACACAAGCTGCGAAGCGCCGGACTAGTAGTTGGGTCGGTGACGACCAGCGAATCCCCGGTGTTGTATGTCTTTTTGCCCTTGGCTTTTTTCCTTTTCCTTAAATTTTTTTTTCCTTCTTTTTTTCTCTTCGTGAACGCTTGCGTATCCGTTCCTACTCCAATCACGATTCTACATCCTTGATATGTCTCAGATATCCGTAGCATGTTGGCCACCCATTATTGCTAATTGCTATGAAAAGAAAGGCAACTCCTGGCTCTTAGACCCCCGGAAAATGCTGGTGGCTCCTTGCTGTGGATGTCGTACTTTTGCTCACTAACGGCCCGCGAGGAGACTCTCCGTCATCAGTTGAGGGACTCGGGAGATAACTCCGATTTGCCCCATTAACAATGGAATCAAAACGACTGTCGAGGCTGCCAAGCAACATTTTGTGGACATCCCCAGAGGATGGTTCCGTGTCAATCAAGTCACTAGGCAGAACGTTAGCGACCAGAGTTGGATGATGGTAGGCAAGAAAACCATGATTTACACGCCAGTCTCATCCTTCAATTCATCATCGAGACGCTGTAGCCTTGCGACCGCCTCTGGGTTGTGTCCGAAGCGGACAAATTGAAAGCTCATCGGCCTCTCCTCGTCTAGTTGGCGAAGATATCGGTCATCCAACCTAAAATCTAAAGGTCCGTACGACATCTGAAGACGGCGGAATTGGTCTTTGAAGATATATTTTACCCTCTCCTCCGTCGATTCTTCCCAGATGCCGTCCGTCAAGATGATGACCGTCTTCTTGCGTCTTTTTGTCCTTGAGTTCCCTGATCCTCGCTGGTACTTCCCTTCGGTGGGCCCATGCATAACCGACTTCAATGCTTTGACAATGCCCGTTCTACATAGGCCATCTTTGGCCCTAGCTTTCTCCATTGCGTTCTCAAATTGCACCGGAACTTGTGTCCTGCTCTGGGTTACTTTCGGCCCGGGGTTGGTAAAATACAGCTCCAGGCCGTCCTCGTCATAGCCAAGAGTGCGCCACAGAAGCACCCTTAAGACATACGTGGCTTCGTTCCAGTGTCTCCTCATGGTAGATCCGTTGTCAACAAGGAAAACCTAGAGGTTCGGAAAAACGTCAGTAAAGGGGGACTCGGAGTTGTCAAGGTCAGCTTTCTGCTTGACGGGAAAATTTTTACCAGATCACGGTTATCGAAATATCCTGCCAGTGCATCATCGCCAACAGTTTTACCCTTCACCGGAGCCTCCCCTCGTCTTAAAAGTGCTTTCCCGGTCTGTCTTAAGGTTTTCGCTTCGGACACTCGCTTATATATGGTCTTCACATCTCTTTCTTTGTAGTTCCTTTTCAGCTCATCCTCGACCGCGCACCAATTTCGCACGTCTGATGTCAAAGCAGTCTGGCCATCAATAGTCTCTGTCTGTATCTCGATCTTTGCTAGAACCGCGGGTCTAGCCTGCGTGGTTCTTTGCATCCTTCGTATGGGATTGGGGGCCCCTTGCGTATTAGGTCTCCCACTTCGGGGGTCGCTGTAGACTCTTCTAACCTTGCTAATGCTGTCGCTTCCATAAACGATCGACATGGGGCGCACCGTGTTGCGTTGGGACGTTGGGAGAAGCTCTCGCCTGTTGAGAACATCCTCCGAGCTTCTGAATCCGAGCTCTGGGCTCGCGTCACTTCCATTGAAGCTTGTCTCTGCGCCCGCCTTTTCCCCGCCAGTGTGGGTGGACTCTTGCTGCATTTCTAGCTCGGCCTTGATGTCGAATTTCTGCAGATACTTGACGATTTCGGGGAACTCTCCCGATCTCGGCGGATGTGCGTAACTTCCCAGTATCTCCGCGAAGCATTTGCTGACTTCTTTTGCCGTTGCTCTATTTTCCTCGGGCTGGAGCATCTTGCTCTCAACCACGACCAGGATCTTACATGTGACGGCGTCACTCTGTCGGTGGATACAGCGAAGATATTCGTGCCATTCTAAAACTTCAGGCAAGACGATAGAGCCGTCATGGAAGGCGTAGCTGTCTGCAGCGTTGCCCCTGCATTTTCTGAGGGCCGCTTTTCTCACTTTGTTATAGAGGACCACGGCCCTGCTCCCCCAATATTACAAAAGTAGCAGCCAACGAGAAAACACAGCCCAAAGACCAAACGTCGCTGGTCTGAAGGACCTTGTTCTCCATGCCTTGACCCTCGACAGTCAGGTACGCGGTTTTTTCGGGTGCCCCTGAATAGATCATCTCGAGTTTAGCGGGTTGTCATCAACAGCAGGCTCCTGAATCATGATGCAAAGGACGACGTGCTGTCAGGCACATGGCCTACCATAAGCTCGTGTACCACCGTGTGCTGGTGCCCGCGGCGGGCATATCCTCTCTTCCGTGCTCGTATTTCGGCGTATCAAGGCTTCTCCAGGATCGCACAGTTTATAAACACCTTGGACGAAAAGGATATTTTCTGGTTTTATATCACCATGCCATCCATGTTGCGAATTATTAGCCCATCTTCGCGAGACAAGTCGCAGCAGATTCCAATAAAAAATATAGAACTCACCCGTGATACTGCACTCCGTCAATCTGGAATTCGTGGATCCGCGCCAATGCTGGAAGTAGATTCCCCAACCTCTCCCACCAAGTTTTGATTTCCTCGGGCAGATTGGGCGGCAGCTCTTCCATGAAGACGCTGTTCAGGTCACTATTTCCCAACTCGAGCAGGAGACAGGAACACTCTTCGTCAAAGGGCGGCGGCTGAGAACGGACATATATTGGGGCGAGTGAATGTATTTAATTGACCCGAGATATCTGATAACTCCTTCAATTCCAGCGAAAGCCCTCTGGGCATCTCGTTCTCTCTCGAAGGCGTTGACCCGAGCCCTCGGGAACCTCTTGACTACGATGCGGAAGATCTAATAGAAAGTAGTGTTAGTGAGCCGAAGCAGCACTGAGGCCTCATTGAACGAAATTTGGGGGGACGAAATACTGGTGCTGTGACGTACATCTTCTGTAGGTTCCTCGGCCTCTTGTCTCGGTTCTCTCTCAAATAGTGGCCCTTTCCAAGGTACCTTTCTGCGCGCATGGGGGATAGCTTTTTTCAAATTCTCGTCTACAAAATCCTCCGGTATATCTACGAGCCAGATTGTAGCGTTGTGTGGGGCGACCCTGAATGAGGATTTCTCATGGAGATCCGCGGCATAGAAAGGAAGGATGCGAGAGCCGTTGTGGGTTTTCTCCATACCCAGGCCCACAGGTTGCATCTCTTCGATTCTGACACCTGCAAACATAGCTCAAGTGGTGATAGAAAGGAATAGAACATCATCTCATGTTCTCCATAATTGCAATGACACACTGAGCTCTACTGAAAACAGGCGCATTGCGCTCACTCCTCATCATCCTGCTCCAAACCTTTCGGACCAACCGCCTTTGCCCCTATCTCAACTAAGGACAAAACACTTCACTCTGCCCCTTTGTAGAGATAAACAAGATATCCAGCCTAAACCGGTTGTTTCTTCAGAGCACAAGGGGCAGCAGACTCACGACCTGTACTTCATTTTCCACTCACATCCTTGTCCATCCACTCTCAGGCCTGAGACATATTCAGTTGAAGGTCCACATCTCCCCTACTCCTCTTGATGTAGACATGAAAGACACCCAACGTGATCAAGGTGAGGCCTATCGCGAAAACAGGATAAATCCAAATATACGGCGATATGATGCCGCCGTCGCCCTCCGCCTTCCAATCGAAGAACCCTGTGGAGAAGACCGCCTAACAATCCTAATGTTAACCTTGTGCTAAACCCGAAGGAGAAGAAAGACAACACTATGTATGTAACTCACGGTAATCAAGGTGGCGGGGAGGAATATCATGCCCAACAACGCAATGGACTTCATGCGACTACCATCGAGGCGAGTCATCCTGGCGAGTTTCAGGTTTATTTCAGATATTCGCTGATTTGTCATGGCGTCCTTTCGTCCAATGTTATTGAGCTCCTGTTCGACCCATAGATGTCAGCTTGATTGGAGGCGTTGGGTGCCGGGAGGGAAGAGGTAAGAAAGAAGTAAGGAAGAGAGGGAGGGGTTTGTTGGGGTGCTGCCGCTACCTACTATCTGGGTTGCCAAGGTCATCATGTCCATCATGTGCCTGCACTTCCTTATGAATTCCTCGTACTCGTCAACGAGATATCTCAGCCGTGCTTTGATGCGAATGCCCGTTTTTCTTAAGGCCTCTAGCTTGGCTTTGTCCTCATCAGTGGATGGATTAGCCCCCGTTCCGAGGCCGAAATCCGTGTTGTGCAGCTCGTCGACGTGCTCAATCATCGTGACTAACTGAGCCTGCCAGTTTTCCAGCCCGTGCTTCAGATAGCTAACATCAGACCACAGAAGCACGGCAGCCTGGTCCTCACTTGCCTCTATCTCGCGGGCATCCGAATCAAGTGGCTCCGAAGTTGGGGGCGTCTCGAGCGCTTGCATCTCCAACTCATCAGGAGTAAATGAGGGGATTGAAGACTTTGCCTCAGTCAATCCGGATGGTGGAGAATTTTGGGATTTCCATATCTTGTTATGCAGATTTCGAAAGCGGCGCATCGCCCGCCAAGAGGTGCTGGAGGTGGACGTGTTCCCGGACGTTCCAGGTCCAGTCACTTCCCCTAGTGTCTCTTCTTGGGGAGGAATAGAAGCATTGATTGTGAGATCATAAAGTCTTTGCTGATGCCGGTACTGTTTGTCGCGGACAAACTCAATCTGCCTATCCCTCTCCATGTCGGCAAACATGGTTGGCAGCACCATGGGATGGAACACGCCCCCTTCAAAGTTTGACAACCGACGTGTGAGTAGCTCGGCGTCTGTGAGTTCGTATCCATGGATATCGTGCTTGCTGAGATTGCACCCAAGCCATACCGCATTAGCCGTGAGAGTCCGAGGAAAGAACGTGACGGATAAAGCCATGTCCCCTGGCCAAGATGCGTCCGTCCTACAGGTGTACACTATTTCCATAGTTAGATTTCGAGGTTGATAAACAGTCCGCTTGAATAGGGAGAAAGCCTACCGATCGATTCCGATGGTGTGGTGCCATAACTCCAGTCAAACGAAAAGGTCGTAAAAGTACAGCTTGTGTTGCGATTTATGGCTCGTACAATGGAGCCATGGATCATGAAGCTGGTCATTATCCGCGAAAATGTTGGTTGTGTAAAGGGTACCTTGTAGAGTGATGAGCCCTTCTGCCCCAATATTAAATTTATCCTTGACCGATCGTCGGGTTCCGGCTCTAAATGGTCCTTGCCTAGTGTTATCATCAACTCATGCAGCCGGGTCTCGTTTACACTGGGTTCGAATACCAAAGTCCACTTACTTCATCGAGCCATCCGCGCCAGTCTTCGTCGGTAGCTAAACTCCGCTGGTGCCGCACCAATGTCTTGACCATTCTTGTGTTAGCGATCCTGCGTAGGAATTCTCCTCTTCGACATCAACTCACTGCACTCTCGCCGCCACACTTCGAAATGACGAAAAGCTCACTCGCAGCGGGCTCATATAGAAGAAGACGCCAGTCCCCCTTGGGGACTTCTGGATTTAGAGTAATCCAAGATGAAGACATGGTGGCTAGAGAAAGACGCCCGGAATCTTGAATTTCGCGTATTGGGTGCTCTTCAGCGAAGAGGGTCCAACTGACTTGACTGATTTTAGAGGCATGTATTGCGTTGGGGAGGGGGGATCCAATATATCATCACCCTTTATGTAGTGATGTATCATGTACGCATGTCGGCGCTACACCACATGTCGGCGCTACACCAACCGAAGCACATTAGCAACTCTCGTTCGAATGGAGGAGGGATGCCCGTATGCAGGGTGGTCTGTTGTAAACGACGACTGGACAAGCCGCTGTAATCCGGGCGCCTATTTCCACCTTTTATTGCTGCGGACTTCAGGAGATTGAACAAACGTCGACGTGATTGGTGAAGGGAATACGTAGCCCTAGGATTGGGCACTGGTCGGGTTTCATGCAGCTGCATCTTGATTGTCTGGGATAATTTAACGAATCCTCCTGCACAGTTGACCTCGGAATTCTGCCACCATGGCGCATCGATCCTTCGGGGGAGGTTGGGCACCTTCAATTGTCCCCATACCAAGTAGACTGGTCTTGACCTGCATGCGAAATAAAATAGAAATAAAAACTAGTGATGTGAAGTTCGGGTTGCCCACAACAGGTGTGTTCCTGGCCTCTCCCTGAAGATTGATTCGAAAACCGCGTGACGATTTCTACAACACTCCCGTATCTGAAAAGACGCTGATGCTACTACAGTTCCTTTCGTCCGCTTCTGGGACAAGGCAGAGACTAGAGGACAAGCTCCTTCCAATGGGCAAGGAGGGGGCCCCAAGGGCATTTCCATGGCGGCCAGCAGGCCTTCTCTGGTTGAGGACCATGGGAATGACCTGCGGCTTCGGCACGAGACCTGGAATCAGGGACAGGGTGCTCCCTCCGCGCTTCGGGGTCACATGTAGTCCGCCGGAAGCCGTGGCCCCGGTGGCTCGCCCAGTTGATATCAACATGCATGCCCCCCCGGCTCTTAAAGACAGGCTGTGGCCAGCCTTGGTGAAATCTCAGTTCAAGGATCACCAATACTTTCTGCCGAGGGGCGCTTTGGAAAGACTTTGCAATTATGACGCCGTACGAGTCGAGATTCAACGCAGCCTCGGGTACTACCTCACTGAGGATCATGCAGAACAGAAACAGATCGAGGAGGAAGCCCGAGAATGCGCCGAGTTCGTTTTCGGCTCCCCCCAAGAGCTTTGTGCGCCTCCTGAAGCATCTCGTCACCTGAACGAAGCAGATTCCAGTCGAAAAATATTCGTTATTCTAGTCCTAATTAATGAAGTGGACCTCATTTTCAAGTTCAAGAAGGCCGGAATTCGAGATACGGATCTTCCCTTCTATGAGAAGGATAATCAACTATGGACGCGACTCCCAAGTCCTCATGAGGAGGGGTTACAGAGCCGGTACTCAAAGCCATTGGACTTTTTCCGGTCGCCCGAACATCTAGAAGCGATGGCAAACTTCACTTGCAGGCAATGGTGGGTACATGTGCCGCATATTTTGAAGGACAGAAATAGTTCAGAAGTCCTCGAATTGAAGCTTGAGAAGGAGACGATCATGCCTTGGAGCTGGGCAAACAGCGAAAGAATCGAAGGCGGGTATGGATATATCCAGAAAATCAGCATCCATAATGACCACCACTCGTTTGTACGTTGCTTAATTTACTTACAATTTCCGAACTTTACATCCCTCCTGACCGAGTCTGTTGAGTAGGGCGAAAATATGTCTTTCGCTCTCAAGTCCTTACGTCTAGAGAATACGGACAACACTGCAATCTTCAACAATGAAATCCACGCCCACAACAAGACAAGAGGTGGTGGCCACCTCATCAAGCTCCTCGCCAGATTTGAAATAGGCGATGAATATATGCTTCTTTTCCCATGGGCAGACGGTGGAAATCTCGAGGACATGTTTGGCAAACGTCCAGAGGGTCTGCTCAAACAGCTCCCGTGCAGCAATGATAACGTCTCTGAATTTGTTCGCTGGATAGCCTGTCAATGTTCTGGACTCGTTAAAGGCCTGTGTACAATTCATGAGTCTGAAAGAGACGAGGATGACAAGTATGGAATTCATGGCGACATCAAGCCGAAAAATATCCTTTATTTTAGCCAGGAGACGGACCATCATGCGCTCGGGTCTCTTAAAATCTCCGACTTTGGTATATTGCAGTATCACCGAAAGGAGACCCGGACAGCCAACCATGAGAGCCCTTTCTCACCAGCTTACCGATCTCCCGAACATAACATCGACGAAGTCTATAAATCTAGAAAGATTGACATCTGGGCGCTTGGGTGCGTCCTCTCAGAGCTGTTGACATGGGCGATCAAGGGCCCCAGCGCAGTGGAGAAGTACGCAGACGAACGGACTGCGGAGCTGCTGTTCTCTGGCGACGCCGAGAGGAACTGGAAAGAAGATAATTTCTTTGTCATCCACATCACGAAGAATGCACCTGGCAGTGTGTCTGACAATGATCCTCGTCGCGATGAGACGAGGACACCGAGGCTCAAAGAAAGTGTCTCAAGGGTGAGTGATGTCTCTCATGAACATGGACTGTCAATTATATCTAATGCTAAACTGCTTCTACTAGTGGATCGACATGTTGATTAATGAGGCGAGCGAAGGTGAAGGCGACAACTTTCTGAGTCATTTTCTTCGCTTTATTAAAGGATCGATGCTGGATCCGAACAAGGATTCCCGGGCGAGCAGTAAAGACGTCGATGCCTTTCTAGAAGAATGCCTGAAGAAGCATCACGATGCGGGATCCTACTGGTCCTTTGATTCCGCTAAGTGCTGGGCTGACGAGGACGGAGCCCCTCCAAGATGTATAGGCACCTCGAAGAAGAGGTCGACGGTGAACTTTTCCGATCTAGCGGTCGGGTCATCAGAACTCCCACCTAAACGAAGACGCGTTTCCTGGAGCTAGATTCGAAGGAAGATGGTTAAAAATTTGAATAAGAATGGTAGCCAAAGTTTTGTCGACGAGTTTGTGTTCGCCAATCCCGATTTTCCTTTTCGACAACAAACCAGACTCCACAAGTTTGTGAAAGTATTTATATTTGACCTGTAAGTCTGTCTCAGGACAGTTTTGACGCAAGTTCCGCCCGCACTACAGCATGGGCATACGCAGTAATATTATGCAGCCCGGCCGAGTGAAGATTAAACAGCTCCTCTCGGTATAAAGCTATCGGGAAAGAATAATATATCAAAATAGCGGAGGCAAATCTCTCACGTCAGTAGAAAAAGGCCTATTGCGGCGTTCTCGAGCTCTATAGTCCATGCGTAACCAGCGATTAGCCTGTGGGTGCATATAACTATGCTTTGGATTTCTTCCCTTGCCCAAGGCATCGCATGTTGAACTCCTCGTCGCTGCCGGCCCGGGGAATTGGCCAGTGTTTCCTCGGTCATCGTACAAACGGATCCTCATCAGTCTTGCTAATTGAGGATCCATTCTTGTCGTGGGCAGTTTCTCCTACTTCCTCCTACGCGAGCTCTAAAAGACATCCGCGTCCTCCCCTCAGCGAGGCGGTAAAAAGGGTAATGGGGTTCAAGGACTGTGAAACGAATCACTCATTCCACGATGAGTGTTTTGGTGTCTCCTGGCAGTGGTAATTCTCGGAGTATGGCGACATCCACGCCCAATCTTCCGCATGGCTGATGTGCATGATGCTACGTATTATTTTGCTGCATGCTAGGAGACAACCTTCTCTGCACCGACGAGCAGTTCAAGGGCGACTTTGAAAAGGCACAAAAGTGGCCAAGTGTGTTCCAGGTAGGTTCACCGCCTGCCAGGGTTAGATGGATTTCAAATCAAAATTTGAAATCGAAATCATTGAGTAATTGCACCTTCCTGATGTAGGAGCGGGGTTATAAACTTCTGAAGGGAACCATCGGCCTATAAGATGCATCTAAAGTTCCTTAGACGTTCAGATTTCTTATAGGCGACAGATCGAGAGACCAACCAAATACCAAGACACTTTGTACCAAACACCACCAAGAAGATGGGCATCACAGAAGAGGACCGAGTATACCTACGCCAGTGCATCGAGCTTGCTCGTGAAGCCCTCGACGCCGGCGATGCTCCCTTCGGCTCCGTTCTCGTCGACAGCAGCGGCCAGGTCCGATACACAGATCGCAACAGGACCAAGACCAAGGCAGATGTCACCTGGCACCCCGAGTTCACCATCGTTCTGTGGGCTCAGACGCACATGACCGAGGAGGAGCGGGCGACGTCAACGGTGTACACCTCGGGAGAACACTGCCAGATGTGTTCGACGGCTCATGGCTACGCTGGCTTGGGTCGGATCGTATTTGCGTCGTCGTCGGTTCAGTATGGAAAATGGTTAAGCGAGTTGGGTGTCGGTTCGCGCCGTGTTAGGAGCCTCCCCATCAAGGATGTGGTCCCCGACTTGGAAGTCGACGGCCCGGACCCTGAGCTGGCTGCCGAGGTCCGGAAGTTACACGAAAAGAGGTTTAAAGTGGCATGAAGTCCCGGAAGG
Source organism: Scedosporium aurantiacum (assembly GCA_000812075.1). Taxonomy (NCBI): domain Eukaryota; kingdom Fungi; phylum Ascomycota; class Sordariomycetes; order Microascales; family Microascaceae; genus Scedosporium; species Scedosporium aurantiacum. Next base: position 59,260 of record JUDQ01000143.1, read on the forward strand.
GTTGAACAATCGATTGATTCTATGAGTTGTTGGTGTTTTGGGACTTGGCGGCGATGGCCAGGGACGTTTGGGAGTAGGTTGGAGTATGGAGTAGAGTTGCACGCAGGGAAATTTCGGCAGTCATTAATTTACTGTCCCATCTGCGACTGAACGGTCTCCCGTCTCTTCGCCCCAATCTTGTGACTATGTTCGCCCTACTTGCCGCTACATTTTGGCGGGTGCATTTTGGCTGGTGCGTAGGTGGAGTGCGTAGGTGGAAAGTGAATTCGTCAGGGTGGCTCAAACGTTGGGATCAGCGATGAGAAGGACGACGGGATCAGCAGACGTGACTCTGGCCTCAGCATAGCTGAGAATGTGGGTGTAGTTGTGGGCTTCATTGACTTATTCGCAACTGTTTCTGGCGAGTGGTTTTCATCGAGGCCTGCCGGCACAGAGCTTCCGCACCACTCACTCCTCGCTAGAACCAACCGCCCCATATCGCATCATTCAGGCAACTGATTGCGGGACAGGATTATACTTTACACATATCATATATTATCTGCAGGACGCTCTATTCAGGAGCTTATTCCTTTCCTTGCACTATCACAAAGACTTGAGTACTACTCTTGCTTTAACTGCATGAAACTGAGTTTGGCTGTATCAGTCGTCCAAGAATTGATGCTATGAGTGTGAAGAAAAATAAATAAAAATAAAAATAAAATAAAAAGCAAAGTTTGTTGAATTGCCTAGGGTTGTAATGTGCCTAGGCCCTTTGACAATACCCCGGTTTATCTGACGTGGCCGTGTCTCAGGCACCGGTGCCACGACTTCCTTTTAATCCCTTCTCACTTCAGCTCTTCCTCTCCTTCCTCGACGAGAACGCTGCCCTCCCCTGGAGGTAGAATTCGAACCAGATCTCGCACCTTCGGGCGTATTGCCTCGCCTAGATCTATTTCCTCCGGATGGGCTATTTTCACGGCGTCTTCCACATCGGCAAGCTCCCCGTGTGCTGGCCCCGCCACCTCCCCCATTCCCCCGACGTCTGCGTGGCGCGCCGGTCATCTTAGTATTCCCCAAGAGGGCGCGGATGCACCCTTCAATGCGATAAGCCATGTACCTTGACCAACTGGTCGGGTCCGAAGAGTACGCTTTTATCTCGTCCGTAATGCAAGAAGAATGTTGAAGGTAATATCGATCGGCAGGGTCATAGCAAGGGCGATCGTAGCGGGATATGACCTTTGACAGATCTATCAGCCAATCCGGGCGATCCTGGACTGGCGGTATCTTGTAATAGAAAGCGAGGCCGATGGCCTCCGACCATCGGTCTAGCCATTCTCCAATCGTCCTCCCTTTCATTGGTTTCAGCGCTTTCCGATAGAGGTTCAAGGCATACCACTGCATGTCCGCGTTCGAAGGGCCAAAGCGATTGTAGAGCGTCGTCAACCACTGGCGTGTGGTGTCATCAGGCCTTAGAAGACATCGATATCTCTCGGACAGGCTGTCAGGGATTCGGGCTCTCATATTCATAAGCAGGGTCCTCTGAGCGTCGTAAGGCCGATAGCGTATCCTGTAGATGACGCGCTGAATCCTGTATTGTCGGTAAGCCCTGTTCAGATCGGCGATGGTGGCCGCATCCGCGTCAACATCTGGCAGTTCGGGCGGCCTTGGTTCTTCAAGCGGCTTCTCGAGTTGCTCTTCTGGCAGTGCTGGGTCAAGACACGCCCAAGTACGGCGATAATTTGATTGGATGGAGTAGATCCAAAGGGGCCAATCTTCCGGCTTGTTGAGTATTGGTATTTCGACCCGGGACACTTCACGGCGGGGCGGGGAAGACGAGGAAGACGAGGAAAGCCATGTAAGAGCACCCCAATCCCTTTCATCTTCATCCTTTAAATCCAATTGCTCCAGTTTCTCTAAATTCTCTTGATCCATTGCTCTATGCCCTTAGTTTTCTTGAGCGAACAAAACAGGGCAATGGTCCGATCAAACGACTATCTCGAATGGAGATGATGCGTTTAGCAGCCTTCAGTTAATGGTTCAATGTTGCTTGTCGGATCCAAAATGGTCAAGGCTTTGTGCTGTAAGTCGGTATTAACGATGGAGGTCTGAGATATCCTCCCCTCCTTGCAGCCCACTTTTGACAGAATATCAATGTAAAATCCTACCTCATATTTCAGGTCGTGCGACTCAAAATCTGGCTCCTCTCTGTACTTCCACTTCGTATACTTCGTCGTCCATCGATGCTAGTAATTGTTGGAAGAAGGGGCCTGTGGAACATCTGACATGGCGTGTCTCGTCGGGTATCGAACTATTTCACTAAAAAAAACGCCCACTTAGGATAGGAAATGTTAAATAGAAAACCGGAAGGTACGACTCATATTGGAATTCTCGTTGCACCTATCTAGAATTCTAGATGGGTTATTTATCCACGCCGCCCAAATTTGGTGGCGCTTCCCTTTTTCCTCCCAAACGGCCGCTGTTTCCAATACCTCCAAAACGCTAAATTTTAGCCCGCACAGACGTGGCGGACCAGTCGATGTCGGCAAAAGCCTCCTTGAAGGTGTGTTTTCTGGGTCTTTATGGACAATAACTGATATTTCCTGTCCTGCAAGGCGTTTGACTCTTCTTAGTGCAAGTATTCGGCCATGCCCGACGTTCTCAGATGTCGCACAGGCCCCATCTTCCAACAATAGTCCCTGACCCATTCAAGGGAAACTATGAAGTGCTATTAAGTATATTTCTATATTGAAGCATTTCATCAAATAGGAGTAGTATCACTTCATATTGGTGTCCTGATGTAGATGTCCTGATTACCCCCCATCAGTAAAGAGAGAATAGACAGGCAAGCCCAAATGTATAGCTATGATTGCTAACCTTCGTTATTTCTTTTTATTATATATATATTCAATCGGGAAGATCTGTCTCTTCTTCCGCATTGGTCTACACTCCTCCTCCACTCGTGAAGTCCTCCGTTTTTAAAACTATGCCTCTAGTCCTAGCCCTCAACGTCCAATGACACAACCAAGTCAATCGCTAGTAATGCTCGCCGTTTTCCTTCAAGGATTCCCCTCTTCATCCGCTGGCATGCGGTCATACAGGTCCCTCGCCCATTCCGTGATCGAGTGCCCCTCAGAATCCACCACATCCTTGGGAAACTCCATCCACTCAAAGCTGGGCAAATGTATAAATTCATGCGACGATGAACACTAAGGGACCGCATTGCCAAGTCTTCTGGAAGCTTCCCACCCGCTTTCCCCGAGTTCCTTCTTCAGTATCGTCACTATTCTCTCGGACTTTCCTTCCGCCAACACATCTTCCGCCAGCTCCAAGGGCTTATACCGCAGCCGTCGACGTGTGTTAACGTCCAGGAACCATGTCCATCGCTCGTCTTTGCCACGGCTCGCGAAAACATCCTCGGCCGAGAACAGGCTGAAGATCATCCTTGCAAAGTTTGCATGGTGAGTGAAACAGGCCATATAGAGGTCTATCCCCGGACAGGTCGTATAGACGAACCTGGAGCCTGTGATCTGCTCCGACTCGTAGCTTGTGCATGTGATGTTGTGGAAGATCGTGTTCCGCCTCCGGAATGTGACCCTCTGTAGCGAAACAATGGCTGTATCTTTAAGTCCTAGTATTGTAAGACTGCGGCCTAGGATAGAATATGTAGTGTAGTAATCTGCGATGGATGAGTACTGTACGAGTGATTGCACATTGGTCTATAGCTTGCGGCGGATAGTCGCGTCCGGCGTAGGGGTCCAGCCTGGTGTACGATGAGCTTGGAGTTCCGGATCCCCCAACTGGAATATAGCTGCATAGTTGGGTGAATTACGTCCTGAGAGCCCATATACCTAGGGATCGCCTCCGCGTTGTAGCAATTCCTTTCGGCAGTCCCTCTTGCTTAGGGCTGCAATCGATACGGGCGTCCTAAGGACGGGGCTTATCGTGTTGGGGTCGGCGCCATGGTCGAGGAGGTACGACACAATTAGGTCCTGATCTCGCGCAACCGCTTCGTGAAGCGCTGTCCACCTAGAATTGGCTGCAGTAGAGAGGTTGGCTCCCTCTCCAAGCAGTGTCTGTATTATGCCCAAGTTCGACTGACCTGCAGCTAGCATGAGCGGCGTTCGTTCCCTGTGATCCTCCGCGTCAACTTCGCTGCCGCTCTCGAGCAGCAGTTCCACGGTTTCCCAGCTTCCTGAACTGACGGCTGCGTGCAGGGGCGTCTGGCGGTATTTGTTACAGGCCGCTACGTCTGCCCCCTTGCCGAGGAGAAATTCCACGATGCCTTTGCTTCCACGCCGCGCGGCTTCGCGCAGCACCGTCCATCCCGTTTTTGTGACGGACGTCGCGTCCGCTCCGGCTTCGGTGAGGAACTTTGCCATTTCGAGATTTCCCGACAGCGCGGCGCAGTGCATGGCTGCCCACCCTTCGTCGTCGACGGCGTAGATATTGGCTCCTGCCTGCAGCAAATCCCGAACAAACTCTCGCTTCTCGCCAAGTACGGCAACAAGGAGGGGAGTCTGTTCCTCGCCGTCTTTTGCCTCGATATCGAATCCTTGTTGTACCATTTTCTGTATGAGACCCGATTCATACACCCGAGTCTCCATATCAACATGAAGCAGCGTCATGCCTTCCTCGTCAGTCACCTTCTGATACGCGCTCCCGAACCACTGGGTCAAGTAGTGCCAATGAGAGCCGACAAGTGACTTCTGGTTGAGCCAGGGCCAGAGCCAGGATAGGAAAGCATCCTCTGGGCATTTCTGTCCCCTCTCCCAGAAACTTTCGGCAAGTAGCTTGACGAGTTTTGGGAAACCCTCCAGCTTCTGCGGGGTCATAACGCCTTGGTCCTCAGTGAGGACGTCCAGGACATTCTCAAGTGATCGATACGGCCAATCGAGGAATCGCGGACAGATGTCGTCGCACTGCAGGAGGAGCTCCGCGCCTCTCTTATGGCCAAACAAAGCGCCGCACGAGGAAATGGGTAGTCATCCGATATTATATTGACATCTGAATCCGGTCTGCGAAGTATTTCCCGCACAATGGGGACGCTGTTGGCTGCTATGGCACGTGAAAGCGCCTCGCCCATGTTGACGTCGATGCGCTGGTCGGCGACGAGTATCCTGATGGTGGACTCCTTCCTCGCCACGATAGCTTGAGAAAGAGCTGTGTCGCCGTCCATATCCACGATGTTCGGGCGGACCACCCTCTGCTCGAGCAGAAGTCGCACGAAATGGTCGTGGCCCCTCTCCGCGGCCATCATGAGCGGCGTGTCGCCGACCAGCCCCTGGACGTTCAAATTTTGGGAAAGCATCCCCGGGTCTGCGCTGACCATGTCTCTGATGCCGAAACGAGCTGCAACGTGGAGCGCGGATGGTTCCAGTGAAGACGGTAGTGCTGAGATACGATTGGAATATTTATCGAGGACGCCCCCGTTGAATCTTTTGTCTAGACCAGACCATAGCAAAAGAGTCTGGTCCGTACGTAAAAGCAAGCTGATGGCCCTTCCAACCTTGGCGGTATATTCCTTGGCCGCATGAACGCCCCAGTATTGGACTGCGTATTTTATAAACGGGCGATCCTTGACAGTTCCTGTTAGTTTATCATGTCTCCATGGCTCTTCTTGCTGTCCTTGTTCCGGGATAATCAGGTAGGAAAGGCAGCTAATTGCGATGATCTCGTTTGCATGATTCAGGAACGCATGTTTCCCGTCCTGTCTAAAGTACCCATCAATCGAGTTGTAAGCCAGGCGGACTGTATTCCGATATTAGGTTTTGAAGTCGGGACATTCGTCTTGATTGCAAAATAACTTGAAATAATAAATAAAGGTAGCTACGGCCCCGACACGTAAAGAGACATTTGGAAAGTGTGCACATATTGATGGAGTCGGCCAACCGCTTTCGTCATGTCGGCCTCGTCCAGTGGCCACTTGAGCCTCTGGAACAGACCACAGCAGAACGGATCGTCGCGCACTCCACCAAGCTGTTGCAGAAGCAATGCAAGCTCAGCCCGACAGCCCCACAGGGTTATGAATAGCACCGAGGAAGTTTCGAAGACGGCTGCATGACGTGGGCCCTCTTTCTCGAGAAGGGCTCTCATCTGTTCCAGCACATGGCCGAGGCTTCGCACTTCCTTTCCCAACACGAAAGCAGACTCTGGAACATATTTTACACCCGAGATGTAGTGAGAGAGCTTTAGGCCGATGTCGATAGAGAAGCCGATTACCCCTGTGATTGCCGATGCGGGATCCACAAAGGTTGACTTTGGCGACGATTTCACACTAGAGCCAGAACGAATGATTGAGAAAGACAGAGAGAGGTTGTAAAGAGAGTTGAGCTTTCTGCAGGAGGCGTAAATATAGGACTCGTGCCAACATCATGAGCTTTTTTCAGCTCGCCCTATTTAGGGAAATGGCGCTGGCAACATGGGTGGGATAACCAAGAGAGCCCATCCTGGTATGTCAGTCTGTGCTTGGCATTTGAGAGCCTGGGGAACTTGTGGGATAGAGTATCAGATCACCTAAGTGAAAGTGGGCGAATATTGCCTGGGTCGCATGACAGGACAGAACTAGCCCGAAAAAAATAGATTGAAAGGGGAGTATTTCTTTGATGTCATGTTCCTGGTGGTTAGGAACTGAGGATGGTCCCGCGCCTTGAACCCAATCATACTTCGGTATTACTACTCTAATTACGAAGTATAAGCTCGGCCGGCTAACTTCGTCCCACATGTCCTTCTGTCTGCTCTTCCTCCATCTAGTAAGTGAAGCATGCTATTTTTAAGGTATGTATTGTCACTAGTAAAGGCTATTCTGGATACTATCCGTAATTTGTAGGCGAATTTATCTAGAGGGCAACGAGAAAATAAGTGAGGAATGATTCAAAAATAAACGTGTACTCTCTCAAGGCTCCCTCCTAGTCTAGACGTATCGATATATTCCTCATTACTATCACCTTTGGAGCTACCATCATCTCCATCATCAGCAGAGAAATTCATCAAGCCGTGGCATTTGTTGGTGTCTTCTGTCACAACACGCGCCTTGTTGCGCCATGTCAGTAACAGCTGTATGTGACATGCTGCGACTTGCCTCCGTTGGGGTGTTTAAGGCACTGGGCTCTCCACATGTAAACTAGAGGACCGCACGAAACGCACGACACTGTTCGTTACTGCGACGAGGAAGGGGGCTCCCATCTCCTGTGCCCCCACTCCTGACTGTAGCTAATTCCGTCGCTCGGGAGTGCAGAGGAGTAATAAGTCAGCTTCTTTGAGCTTGCGTCGCGACGTGTCGAGACCGCATCCCAATGTTCCAACGAAGATGGGCATGCCTCCTCTTCCTGCTCCTCGTACGCCGCCTTTGGAAGTCCCAAAGTTCGAATTAGATCAAATGGCCGAAGACGCTCCTCCCCCCTATCTGACAAGCTTGACACCTGATTCCTCCTCGCAATCACGGCCAACATCCCCCCAGAGGGACCGAACCCCTGAGCCATCATCGAGCAATGGCATTGTACGCGAAAACAACCGAGATCGTTTTTTTTTCTCCGTCCAGCCGTTGCACCGGGTGTCTAACACCTATTGCCCCTGGGATGCCAGTTCCTTCACAGAAACCCTAGACGGAAATCTGAGACGCAAAAGACGCGTGTTGTGTGTTGAAGCTATCGATTTGGCGGTAAATATTTTACTTCGCTCAAGATCGCCGGCATTGTTAAATACCTCCCTCCGAGAGCTCTTCCAAGTGCACGGCATCCAATCGTGTGCGCGAGCAAGCTCCTCTTCACCCTCTGCATACAAGCCTACTGATGAGGTTGCCCTTCTGTTTGGATATGGCCTTCTACTTTCCCCAGCATGCCGCCGCTACTCTACAACCCGATGGAGTCTCACAAACGATTATCTCTACCTTTGAGGCACAGAGTCGCTCCGGGAAAAGTTAATCAAGCCAGCCGGGTACTTAATATGCAGCTATACCGCCTTAAAAAAGCATGAGGTCTAGCTCGCCCACCGTTCTATGCAGATGCACTGAAGAACACACACTGCCTCTCTTTTTACACAGCCCCCGTTCCCCACGCATCCCTCGATCGATTTTGACGAGCCATCAAATTTACATTCTTCCTATGCGATCAAGTTCTAATTTCCTATCGCCGTGTACGACTCAAATCATAAATCGATAGGCCGCGTAATCTCTGCAATACGTACGACTTCTGGCCGCGACAACTTGAAACTGGCCGATGCTGCTCCAAGCATCGACGGTTGACGTCTTGCGGGGGCGCTAGGTTATTGTTACCGAGTCTATCCAATACTGTATGTAGCTGTTCGTGCATCAAGCGTCTGGGCAAATTGGTGTGACTGTTGATGAAAGGAGGAGGAATGGCCCCCCTTACCGCATACCCTTTCTAATGCGGTTGATGTGTTTAATATTATAGTATTATTAATTAAAACGTAAACAAATGTACGAAGGAACAAGGACGATTTAGTTTTGCTTCTTCTCTCCTGCCCTCCTACGAAGTACATTGTAGAGTCCTGCAGTTACAGTGTCATACGTGATGTCATCCTCAAATGACGACTCCACTTCTCCGCTGTGACCAGTTGCAGGGTGCAGGGACCAGGCCATCAAGGTGGAGGACTGAAAAGAGGGACTTTTGGCTTTGTACAAGGTATAGATTACCTGAATACGTCCGTGCTGGTCATAGGATTTGAGGTACACGATACAACCTCTAGATCTGCAATCCTAGAGGTTGGGGACTTTGGAGCTTATCACTCGACAGTCTCGTGCCTTCCACATCTGGAAGCTCGTTGCTATCTTGAGTCTTCCTCTGTCATACCGGCTCCCACGATTGCTCCGACTCCCGCACTCCCGAGTCCCCGCCTCGCCGACCACCGGAAGCTATAACGATCTCAACTATTTTGCCCTACTTCTTTGGTTCCTTGGTTACTGTTCTCATCCTTACTTCAAACACACATCAGCAAAATGGGCTCCCAAATTTCCAAGACCGCCCATGCGGAGAAGGGTCCTAGACCCGACAGCGACATCACGAGCTCTCTCGACAACTTGACTCTCGAGAGTGAGAAGCCCACTGGGGATAGAGACATCGAGCGGGTGCGATGGAACCCGCAGCGCCTGACCACCGAGGAGATGCTGTCATGGCAGAGCAGCATCCTCAAGGACCCGAAGAACAGGTGAGTGTCATCACTACGATCTCCACGCTCCCCACAACCTCCAACCTCCAACCCCCCATATCTATCTCAACCCGAGATGCTGACCACAACCGTTCACCCAGGCTCGCCCTCTCGGCCTTCAGCAACGCCAACCCCAAAACGATCCTCACATCGACCGAAACCACCCTCTCCAACCCCCAAATCTTCAACGTCAAGATCCCCTTCGAAGGCGGGCCCATCACCAACCAGCGGTCCTCCGGCCGCTGCTGGCTCTTCGCCTCCACCAACATCTTCCGCATCGCCCTCATGCGCCGCCACAACCTCGACTCCTTCGAGCTCTCCCAGTCCTACCTCTTCTTCTGGGACAAGCTTGAGAAGTCGAACTGGTTCCTCGAGCAGATCATCGATACAGCCGACGAGGACCTCGACTCGCGCCTCGTGCAGACGCTGCTCTCCGATATCGTGTCCGACGGTGGGCAGTGGGATATGGTGTATAATCTCGTGAAGAAATACGGCCTCGTGCCCCAGAGCTTGTACCCGGATAGCTGGAACGCCAAGAACTCGCGCACCCTCAATTCCATCATCAAGACGAAGCTGCGGGAAGCCGCCCTCCAACTCCGAGAAATTTCCCGAAGCAGAAACGCAACGGCGGCGCGCGATCTCATCTCGGCAAAGGAAAAGACGCTGAAGGATATTCTCCTGATCCTCACCTTGTGCCTCGGAAAGCCTCCCGGTCCGGAAGACGCCTTCACCTGGAGCTTCCTTGATAAAGACGGCGTCGCTCGCGAAGTGAAAGCCACCCCGAAAGAATTTGCCGCTAACATCAACTCGCCATCTCTGCGCATAACTTCCGAAACAATCTCGTCCTTGATCTCCCTCGTGCACGATCCACGCAATGAACCGCTCACGCTCTTGACCGTCTCGCGACTCGGGAACATCGTCGGCGGCCGTGCGGTAACCTACGTCAACGTCCCGCTGGCAACCCTCAAATCCGCCTGCGTCTCCATGCTTCGCGCTGGTATCCCCATTTTCTTCGGCTCCGACGTCGGGCAGTTCTCCGACACAGCATCCGGCGTCATGGACCTCAACATCATCGATTACGAGACGGGCTTCAATGTGCCGCTGCTAGGCATGGACAAGGCCTCGAGGCTACGAACGGGCGAGTCCCTGATGACGCACGCCATGGTGCTTACCGGTGTCCACGTGGACAAGGAGACGGGCAAGACGGTGAGGTGGAGGGTACAGAATAGCTGGGGCGAGGACGCGGGCGAGAAGGGATGGTTTGTCATGAGTGACCGGTGGATGGACGAGTTTGTTTACCAGGCCGTTGTGGACCCGCGGTTTGTGGGCAAGGAGGTTAGGGATGTGCTTTTGCAGGAGCCATTAGTACTGCCTCTTTGGGACCCCATGGGTAGCTTGGCGTAGACGATTCGATGTGTTTAATGATTTGTTTCACTCTAGAGGTTTCGACTTCGGTTGATAAGGCCTGGAGCTATTTGCTTCTGGCCAGTTTATGTCCAAGCTATGTTAGGGACTTGATAGTCAGTTTTGCAAAATCACAACGCTACGAGGACATCTTTCAAAATTACTGTCCAGTTCACCATTGTGGGCCGCACAAATGAAAAACCTCCAGCTAGAACCAGCCATCTACTAGAACACTATTACCTATAAGGCCTGAAAACAACAATAATTGTGAAGAAATTTAAGGCCACACGGCGAGGTACATTGATATTCCAGTAGTTATCGTCGGACATTATCTATCGGATGGACTAAGGGAACTTCCTAACCAATACAACAAACGCAAAAACGACTGTCTTACATCCTTTTCCCCGTTGTCTAGAACATAGAGATCCAATACAGTAATTCGCCTAGTGTCGTCATCAACACATCTTCTGCCGTGACCGCTAAGATCAGCCCGTGAAGTGATCCAGCTCGCCGTCTGCTAGGGACGACTAGGCTGCGTCTTCCGTTTCCGTTTCCTCGCTGGAATACTCCTCCCAGTCGTCCTCGACCCCCTCGTTAATGCTGTCTGCGTACCGCCGGGCCTGGACAGCCCAAAAATCCACAAGGCTGTCTAGACTTACCCTTTCCGTCGGACATTCCACGGTGCAACTGTCCACGATATCCCACCAACTGTCCGGGGCGTCCCCCTCCCCCCTGGCAGAGAGATCGTCCTTGATTTCCTTCTCTGTGCGCTCTCCTAGGAGGAACGACATGGTCCGGCCGAGGCTGTACACTTCGGCGTACTCGAAAGGCTCGGGATATTGGGCAACATCGTCCGTAAACATCTCATCTCGACTCGGGGTGTTGTAGAGAGGGCGTAAGCCTGGTACGTCCCGACGGTCTCCGTAACATGGTTGCGGTCGTCCGTTGTCGTTGTATTTGATCTCGACTTCCCAATCGTAGAGAATCTCTGGGGCGAGCGTCGTCCGCGACGTGTCACTACTTTCGAAATCCGTCAAAAATATGTCCCCTTTGTCGTCGATAAGAAAGTGTGATAGCCTGAGGTCTCCGTGAAAGCTGCGCCATTCACGATGAACATGACGAACGGCCAAGCACATCTGGTGGCACCATTTTGCCTCGGCGCACAGATATATCGGCGTTTTCGTTTCCCTACACTCGCTGACATATCGTGCAAGCGATCCATGCTTCATGTACGGATAGAGTGTGCCTACTACTCGCCGTTGACTGTGGCACGTCGGATGGTCGATCGTGACGATAGCTTCAGGGGCCCCGCAGACATGTGGATTACGCGGACTGCGAGTTAACAGCCGCAAGGATTGCGTGACGGATTTGAAATGTTCATAGGGATTGGTTTTGCCGGCCAGAAAGCTATCGAAGTCACACGCACGGAAAAACTATTTCGGGGCGGGCGCCTCTTCGACACGACTCACGATGGTGGAAGAGGAAGTTACTCGCGGGTAGCTAAGCGTTACAAGCTTTCGCCGGTCGATGAACTCGCAGTTATACGAGCCGGAAATGGATGCAGAAAAGTTATCGTCGGCCACGGGCAAAGAGTCGACATAACCTCTGTAGTAGATCGTTTCAAACTTGACCTCCCACTTGGCGTGTCCGTCATCGTTCGGGTCGAGATCGATTATTACGAAGGGCATCCGTGCCGTCGATACACAATGGCCCCACGCTTCCGATATAGCGAATTTCAAGTCATTGATTGCGGCTTGGGAGCTAGCGGACGACTGGTCGGAAATGAATTCGACGAGCCGGTTGGGGAGACGACTATCAGGCTCATCTAATATTCGAGGGTGGACGCGGAAGATGAGCGTGCGACCACTGGCATCTGATACTCGGAAATAGATTTCCTCAGCGTTGTAACTGGAGTGGAGACAATCCACGGTGAGGTTTTTGATGTTATTCGACATCGTTTTGATGGATTCAGAGAGGTCGAAGATGGAGAGGTTCAGGATGCAAAGGTTGAGGATGGAGAAGTTGAGGATAGAGAGGCTGGAGATGAACAAAGGATGAGTGTGAGGAAAGGCCAGTCCCAGAATGGTGTAGAGGTAGACGTAGATCAGATGGAGAGTAAGTTGGGATCTTGTGGGATGCTAACACAAATTCTCCGCCTGGAGCAAGACCTTGGGAGGAGGCTAACTTGATATTTCGCGTGTAAGGACACGCCGTAACATATCACCGGACCTCCTGACGACAATATGTAGTGTTTTGCTTCCCCTCGATGGAGGCCTGCTTGCCCTGAATAAGCAGATTCGAGCCTAGGCTTGTATAAACTGAATCCTGGTCATGAAAACTGAAACGAAGTTAGATCCAGTGCCTGCAGCGATGCCACAAGGGCAATACTTTCTAGCCAAGGGGTCGACGTACGCCCAAACCTAGTCATACCAGTCAATCTCAAGTCCTCAGCCATGCCAGGGTATCAAACTATCAACCAATCCTTTACACGGTGCTACAATAGGTACTAACTGAGAACTATTATCGTACAGATAAGGATACATTAATAAGTGCTGTCAATCTGACCAGTAACTCCCTCCCGGCCTCCCAAATCCAATCCTGCCGGCTAGTCGAGTACGGTTCATACAGCTAGGACTATAGTGATCCTCAACCAGTCCAAACGGCCATATGGCGACGAAACAAATCTCGTTGGTCTTGCACGCCGAGCACTTTTTCCATACCGTCCAGTCTAGATCCTCCTTCAATGCACGGACGATCTGCCGTCCCTGCTTCACAGCCACTGTAAGCGAGCTCGACTCTCGATCATTGTTAGCCTTCACCAGTAGGTCCCTGATGGTAAAAAAATCATCGCAGATACGCTCAGCCACAGCGCCGATGGCCGCTTCAAGCATCTCATCCTCCCTGCTCCACATGGACCTCGACTCACGTGCAGGTCGGAGGTAGTGCTCTGTGCATCTCGCTCTAGCTTGCTCCCCCACGCCATCCAGGGCTTTGACACCGACGATATCAAACTCGGAGGGAGGGTAATCGACAAATGTGTTCGTGAGACCAAGAACCTGTTCCGCGAAATCTTCTTCCTCCACGTCAGCCTCGGCCAGATAGGCGATCCTTCCTTCGTGACGAGAAACAATCAAGTCCACTACGCCTTGCCAATCAATGGTCGGCCCATCCCGAGACCTAACGACCTCTTCGACCCGCTCCAAGATATCTTTTCTTTCGCTGGGTGTCGTCCCGTTAAGTCGCGGAAGTCCTCCTTGAGAGTTCGTCACGTTTACAGGATACCACAATGCGCTAACCATCCTAGAAAAGTCCAGCTGAGCCCTCCCGCCGCCGATGCCGTCGTACCGAGCGCTCGCGGCGCGCAGCCACTCATAGGAATCCGTGGGATGACCCGCCTCAAAGGTGTACGCACGCGGACGGCGTAGCATGTCGATAAGCTCCAGTCCCTGTCGAAAGTCGCAGTAGATAATCTCGAATCCGGCTTCCATACGAAGGACGCCATCTAAACCCCATGACTTCATCAGTCGGCAGATATCGCCTGCACGGGCCCATTCGTTGAAGCTCGTGTCGTTTGTGATGCCACGCAGGAGCAAGTCTTGCGTATCGAGCGTGCCTTTGTTCGTCTTGCCGGCGGACATGCCGTCGATGTAGAGTAATTTCAGATCACGGCTCGCATGGTACATGTGGAGGTAGCCACGGATGTTGGGCAACTCGTCTAGATCGTCAGCCGTTGCGCCCAAAGATATCTGGTCGGGGAGGATCTGGAGGTGATTTCCTCTGTTGGCGTGAGGCCCATTGCCAATGGGTGGTGGCGGTCCTGGCGAACCAGGCCCCCCTGGCGGGCCATGCCCATCTCCAGGAGGTCTAGCCCGGCTCCTAGCAAAGTTCTCCGCGTGCTCTATCTCAAAGGCGAGCCACTCAAAAGAGTCGGGCGTTTTATTGGCAACGGTGCCATGGTATAGCAGCGTCCCTTTCGGTACCGTGACTGGGATTAAGCTGAGGCCGTTGTGATTGAGCGACGAGCCCCATTGCCGCATGGCCGAGTGCACGGCGTTGAATATGAAGACTGCATTTTCGCGGGCGGTCGCGATGTCCGGCTTGGCTGGTTGATGCGTGGGTGTAATGGCAGAGGTGCCGATGATCGGAGGAGATAGAAGGACCAGCAGGCCAACAAGACGCTTAAGCACCATGGTCCACAAGCATAGCTGTCAACGCCAGAAGCGATCGTTGGTATGAAGAGAGGGTGATGCCCCAGGATCTGATAAGAAGAAATGCTCGATCAGATAAGGACACGATTCGGACATGCGATCGGCTGGATCAGGAATTCAGGATAAGGAGTTGAATTCAGTGAAACCAGGGGATGAGCGGGGTAGAAGATGTCACAACTAATCTCCCAAGACGCGTCATCCTCTGTCTAGCAAATCATAGTACCGAAGGGTCTGTGTAGCTCTCAACTGTCGAGGGCTTGTTTTTGAATCCACAAGGTCTTCCGACGGATGGTGAGGAGGACGGCATGTATAAACGAGGAATTTCACGACTATCTTTTCAGCTAATTCCCTCCGAGATCGCAACCAGGCGTAAATCCGTCCACCCTACCGCCGACGAAAGTCATACTAGCCCTCTCTATTTCCGCAGCATCCTTGCGTGGTAGCAGGTCGTCCGATGGCTTTTCTCATGGTTTCTAAATCCACGGGAGGGAGCTAGGGAGATAGGCATTTCATCATTCTTCCTCGTGATCTTGCTCGCCGATTAAGTTTATGTCTCGCGACGACGTCGACGTTTTGTCCAAGCTTTTATCGAAAGGCACAGTTCAGAGTTGAGTGCGGCAAGCTGGCCGTCAAGCGTGAAATGTAAATCCGGGCTCTGGAGTTTAGGGAATGCCATTTCCACTTCAAGCGACTGGGGGCTTTCCGGAAGCAGATTTGATCCCATGCGGACTTTCATCCTCCCTTCCTCTGAATAGACAGACCATGGCGATGATTTCCCTATTTACTTTGTAACCTGACCCTTTAGCTAGTCGAAGTCCAACTTAAATCTTCCATAGTGTGTAATTTTAACGCGCCCAAACTTTCCTAGCCAACCTAACATTCCTGCTGCATCTTGGTAGACATGCAACTCAGGTGTCCAGAGCAGGCCGCCGGTGAATGACTCACTGCGGCTAATATGATGGCTTATATATTGCATTAATCCCCTTTCGCCGCATCATGGTCACAATGTCGAGTCGTCAATTCTACAAAAAGAGGAACACAAAGTCCTAGTTGTATTTTACGACCAGCTCTCCACAAATATGTCCCCATTCCAAGTGTCTACTGGCCCCGCCACCCTAAACGATGTTGAGGCGCTAGTCAATATATCGGTTCGGAGCTTCCAGGATGACAAGAACACTCAGCTCAAGGAAAGCACGTATGGGCCTGGATGGTTTGCAGATTGCATGACTGGAGTAACCCGCGACTACATTAACAACATGGAGAATCCGACGCCGGGTCGTGTAAGACTCACCGTGCTCAAGGCAGTTGACAAAGGCAGTGGGCGAATTATCGGACACGCCACATGGGGGGAGCACGGATTATTGGAAGAAACCCCGCAAAAAGCACTGGATAGAGGACCCAGCGTGCGAGAGTCTTTGGAGAGAGATACTGCCAAGGATGAAACGAAGAGAGACCGTTCAAACGATGTAACTCCTCGATCAGCCGCTGAGGCAACGGTGGCGGACTTGGAGAAACTCACGAGCAATCATATGAATTCATTCGTCCAGAGGATCATGCCCAAGGAAGCAAGGTGCATGTTCATCTGCCAGATTGCGGTGGACCCCGAATTCCAGTGTCGAGGTGTTGGCAAAGAACTGATCCAATGGGGCACTAGGAAAGCCGATAGCCACCAGGTGATCTGTTGGGTTCATCTTTCTGAGGCCGGATGGGACGTGTTCGAGAAACTCGGGTGGCAGATGGAAGACAGCTTGACGGTGGATCTTGACGAGTATGCGGATAGCATGCCCGCCCCTGGCGATGGTGATAGATGGGGCTCTTACACATTCCGATGTGCTGTGCGGCAGCCGTCCCTGGCGAGTTAGTTGACCACAGCTGGAGGCTGGTGCTTTCCTTTCAAGTTAGTCGATGTCGATTTCCATTGTTCCGTTGCTAAATACAGAGTGGGTTGGGCGGCACTACACTAGAGTGAGCAATATAGAGGTGGTTCCTTTGGCAGACACACAGCATGCTTAGAGCAAAGCTGTCAAGATGCCTTGAGGGCACATACCCTCTAATTCACACCTGTGGCGTAGCACGACGCAAGCTTCGCTGCGGTCATCGATTGCGAGTCGAATTCGGCAGTAGACAGTCAAATCACTGATGTGTATCATCCTACACTCTATAGGTCTATCCTCTTCCATTTGTATCCCGAAGATGTTCACAGAACCATCATACAACCACCATTGTACCGCGCTTCAGCTCACCCATGGTTTCAATCTTTCCTAAGAAGTTCATTCAGCAGGTTTCTTTCACAGAACTCCTTATTTCTTAGCTCCTTCGGCCACGCCTCGATTCCCTGATTACAAAATAATGCAAACTATTCTTATTTACTAAGACAGCAAGCCTCAAGAGTTCAGACAAGTAGTCTTCAAGGAGGCCAGATCACATCAACTCTGAAGATATTGCCTAGACCAAAATGCGCATATGCTCCATCTTAGCATCAGTAACTTCAATATCCTCATCGTCAGCAATACAAGCAATCAGCTCATCAGACTGAGATTAGATAATAATGAACTGCATACCTTAGTAGATGCACACCTTGCTGATTTCAATCTCTCTCTAGTTATGCCTGCCCTCACATGTCAGTCGTTGTCGTTTCCACTTGGGCATATGAGCTGTCGGATGAGCCCGCAATGGCTGCCCTGACGACCGCAACGCCATCTAAAACTACATAACGCCCAAGAACTAGAGGCTAACAGAGTGACAGGATTCCTTGACAAGCAGGGCCCCGTTAATGGATGGTTGTAGACGATGGTGGAGGTGGAACTGAAGGGACTCTGTTTGGGAGTCTATGATGCTTCCTTATTGTAGTGTTCGGTAGAGGTGTCGTGGTTGGATGAATGGCTCCGACCTAGACTCAGGCTTCGCTCCTAGCTATTGCGAGAGAATGGCCAAGGAAGACGAGTTGTGATGACGAGGACGGCGGGCAACTGGTTTTGCCAGACGATTAATACGTTGCGTCAATAAATTAACCAATTGCGTTGTGGGGAGAGCACCATCTTGAGTCTTAGACAAGAAGTCAATTCATCAGCCACCGAGGTTCCTAAAACAATAAGCTTGTTTACAAAGCATATTTGGCTTAATTATGTAGGTGCCTAGCCAAAGGGAATTCACTATAGCCTCGGACGAATGTTGCTCCGAGTATGAAATATGATCTATCGACCTTGGCTCTAATCTTCTCCAGACACCAGCCCAGTCTTATTGAACTCTGCAATATGTCGACGACGAGTAAAGAAACCAAGCCGCAGACAAGGATAACGAAGAAGCTCGTGCTTGTCGGCGCCGATGGGATAGGCAAGACATCTCTGCTCCAAGCTGCTTTGCAGGGAAGATATCCCCCAGAAGTAAGAGTCCCGTCCCAGTGGGATGGATATGGAAAACAGGCGACGGGATTCTGAGAATTAGCAGGAACACCCTTACGAGCAGCCAGTAGGAGTGTATGAGTGTATCATGCTCGACCATGACGCCAAAGAAATTCGGGTATCATTCCAGCTGTGGGATACGCCTGGGCCCTTCGAATGGAACAGGCTGGAGGTCTTGAAATATCCCAACGCCAGCGTTATTATGGTTGCGTATGCCATAGACTGGCCGTCTTCTTTTGAACTAGTCCAGGAGAGGGTATACGAGACTCCCCCCGCAACCCCCATCAAGGCTGATCGTTGATACTAGAAAGATGATCTGTCGCTAACTGGCCAAACGGCGAATCCAGTGGTTACCTGAACTTGATCATTGTGCTCCAGGTGTCCCGATCGTTCTAGTTGGGCTTCGGAAAGACAGACGCGGCGACGCGGAATCAGACATAGCCAAGTCGGACGGATCGGCACTCGCACGCCAAATAGGAGCGTTGTCATTTCTAGAGTGCTCGAGCTTTACAGGAGGGGGCGTGAGCGAGGTCTTCGTGCTCGCGGCGAGAGCTGCGCTTTGGGGGCCAAAGAGGACGATTGTGAAGGGGAAGAAACGCCGAGAATCGTCCCGACGAGAATCGTGTATTCTTCTCTGAGTGTAACATGTTACCTCGGCGATGCCTCCGCGCACCACAACCGCTCTGTCAATTTTGGAAGGGCATTTTAAGATGATGGAAGCCAAAAAAAGGTTAATAGGCACCGGCCCCGAAGGTGATTGCGTCTGTTTAAGAGGTGGAATTTTAAAATCAAATTGAGGATATTCACATTTACACCTAAAAGGAGAAGAAGAAAGTGGTCCTCGGAAGAGAGAAGAGAGAGAGAAGAAGAGGTCTTAAGAAGAAGGAAAAAAAAAGAAGGAAAGAAAAAGGGAAAAAAATATTTGGGGGCTGACCGGGGATTGAACCCGGGACCTCTCGCAAATAAGCGCTGTGGCGCACCCAAAGCGAGAATCATACCTCTAGACCATCAGCCCTTGTTTTTGTTGTAGACACGGGATGCTCAAGGTATTTCATTAGATTCTCGCAACCATTTGCACAAATAATTGGCAATATCGGACACCCCTTCAATAAATCAAGTGTTGCTGTTCACGAACATGTCTCGTATACGAAGCGGTCGGGTTCTCTTATTTCGAGGTGCTCAGCTTCTTGGTGTAAAGCTGCATTAATTCCCCTCGTCCTATCCGTTCCTCTGAAATATTGAAACCCCTTGCCTACCAGCCAAACTTTTACTCCGATCTTCGACTACCATAAACGCAAACGAGTTGGTCTACTTTCCGACGCCTCCGATCGGTCTTAGAGCGATACCGAGATCAAGCTGAGTTCGAAAGATTCGGGGCTAGTCCTCGTCTGAGCATTAGCGAGCCCGCCAACTGGCAATGTGGAATATTATGGCTTTGATTCTGTCCTTTCCGATCCTTCAATGTTCACGAACACTCGGTATAACAGAGTTTAGGTTGTCATGTGCTCTTCGATTTTCCACATGTAAAGGACAAGTTTAGCTTGCTATTTCTAAATGTGAGGTCCTTCTGAGGTCCTTCTGAGGTCCTTCTGAGGTCCTTCTGAGGTCCTTCTGAGGTCCTCTTGGTGTTGCTAGATATCACAAGGTTATGAAATGTATAACCTCTCTATATAACCTCTCTATCCGCCGAATAGAATCCTCTCGGTTTCGCCCCATTCCACTGTCGCATCGTGTCGAATCAGTACTTCCCATGTCGCCCAGATGTCAGAATCGTCTTCCACTACAACCAACCGAAACCATACCATTTCACATGGCCATCGCCAACCCGAGTCGGGCCGCGGCCATGCATGGGTGTCCAGAGCCTGTCGATTATGGAAGGGTCTGAGGGGCGCTCTCAGAGAATTGGGCTACAAATTCCCTTGGAGAACAGAATCCTCACCTGTTGTTGATACTTCAACTGCGGGAGAAGAGCACTCAGTTCCAAAAGTCGGCATCTCAATCCAAGATCTCCCTGAAATCGACATCTCAATCCAGGATCTCCCTGAAACCGACACCTCAATCCAAGATCTCCCCGAAATCGACGTCTCAATCCAGCATCTCCCCGAAGTCCGCATCTTAATCCAAGATCTCCCCGAAGAAGTTTTATTGGGTATTCTCGGTTTTTTGGATCACGCCTCTGTTTATCTCCTTCGTCAAACCTGCCGGCTATTTTTACGTCTATCTTGCGACAGACAATTCCGGCAGTATCATAAGCCGCGGACAAATCCGACGGAACTACCCCATCCATCTTGGACTAGGGATTTCATGCCACTCCTGCTTCCTGACACCGAATCCCAGTCATTACGCCGTCTCCTCCGAAAAGACAGATATTGCGACGCATGTAACAGGACATATGAAGAGGGTTTCTCTTCTAGTGTGAGGGAGTGGCTTGTATCTAAACTGTTCTGTTCTGCCTGCCAGGTTTCTCATCCACGCTTCCTCTTTACAACAGATCAACGGATTGAGGCACCATCGAAAAGAATATGCATTGGAAGACAAGGCTATATTCGAGCCTGCCCACATAAGAATATCTTTTGGTCCGACATTATAAAGTGGCAAAGCCAATTGTCACCACGTAATGGATACAAGATATATGAAATTGATTGCAAAGAGTGTACCAAAGAACAGGGAGGTGTTCTGACCAGGGCTTCTGTTACCCTAACACAAGCCGAACACGATCAATATCTTACGGTTCACCAAGAGTTACCAGTATTTCACCTGGACCAACATCGAAAACTTACTTACCCAGAGCTTCAAAGACTGTGTCACAACTCGCCGAATAAGGAAGTATTTGCGTCCTTATCCTGTCCGCGAATGGGCTCTCTGGATGGAAACCAGGCGATGCTCGCATTCGCAGCCAACAAGTGCGCTTGTATTTCGTCTGCGTGGGCAGAAATAGGGGGCCATAGAGGTCTCTCCGACTGTTATGGATGGTGCTGCCTTTGCGAGACAATCAAAAATCCCCAGACAGGCGGAAATAACCTACTGAGCGGACACTTTCATGGCTCTCACTGCGAACGAGGTTACTGCAGCGCGGACTACATGTGGAAGAGAGACAGGAAGACAGGGATAGTAACTGTTTCAATTCGGAAATTCATCTCCTCGATTGAGACGCCCTCCTCACATCAGTGGATAGGGCATCTTGACCCTGACTCTTATTCCATTACTAGCGATATTGAGGGGAAACACATTACATGGTGTCCTGATGGAAACTGCGACACGAGATCACCACGCCGGGGTATGGCAGGCGCTTTGTTGTTTCACCACGTTCTTTTATCTCTTTTACCTCGCCAGATACCGGGCTCGAACTGAAGGTTATGATATTGAGATGTGGTTTATACACTTGGAAGGGTTATACATTCGGGCTGGAAGCTAATGTGTTTCCAGCGAGAGGCGTCTAAGATCGAAGAGGAACTGTCGGTTTGGCGCAGGCGTCCCTTCCAAGTCCAAGAGGGGGGAAAGTCTAGCGGAAGGAACAGTCAGGAAGCTGAAGGTATGCATGCCATGGGGAAGGAACGGTCAGGAAGCAGAAGGGGTACATGCCATGGAAGTTCGCCACTAGCGATCAGGGGTTTGATGAGGAGGAAGGCACGGAGTGCGCGCGTCCAGCTTCCAGTACCCGTGATTTCATACGCCCTCCTGGCTATCGTGAATAGAGGAAAGAGCAACCATCGACATAAACACCACACGCGACACGCGGAACGCGTGAATCTTTCAAGAGCGAAGCACCCCCCC
>JUDQ01000144.1:0-60738 GCA_000812075.1 Scedosporium aurantiacum
ACAGAAGCGGAATTATTCTCTCCCTTCCCTCATTAATACTCTTCCCCCCCCCCCAATTTCCACTCTCACCCCACCATTGCTTCGACCCAGATTCGACCCAGATTCTGTGCGTGCATCAGTCCGGCACTAACCCCGTCAGAGCCTATTACGGAAACCATTCCTCCAGTATTAAACATCGCAGACCTTTTCTTGGCTTGCCCGCTCGTCATCCGCAGATCCTTCCGCTTCCTCTATCTTCCCCTTTCTACCCTCGTCAACTTTTTGTTCTCGGCTCCTTTTAGACGATTCAACCACTTCAGGCGGAGCTGTCACCGAAAATCATCATTCCGGACAGGCATTTTCTTCTCCTTTTTGGTGCGAGCATCGCGCCAATGGTGGCTATCCTCTAGCCATTCTCGAACGTTGTCGGCTTGGATATCGACAACTGCGTCATTCTTGAGGAATCGTTGCCAGGAGCAAAAGACAGTTACACCACCCCGCATATCCCTCTCTAGGCCGCCGGTCGACGCTACTCATCGTCTCGCGACACGCACGACAAGCACGCGACCATCCTCTCACATATATCAAGGGCCAACTTGCCGAGTAATTCCGATTGTAAATTCCAAGCCTTCTCTTGATTCCCAACTTTGAGCGAGACTCGAATCTGCGCGCAAGCAAAGTTGACGACCTCAGCCGCGTTTGCGAATCAGTGATTCCGGCTCGACATCTATTCTGCGTTGACCACCTTGCCAAATTCGAGCTAATTCGGTTGACGCTGATATTCTCTTTGTGCTCACTGCTCCGTTGAGCAAGAACAAGGGAGGATCCGTCTGCAGTGCCACCGTCAGTATTACGAGTGGTACTGCCTTTCTGGGGAGAGCTTGCAACGACCTAATTGACTGCCCACAGCCTGGACGCTGCCGGACGCATCGATATACTTCGTATGACCGCGTCAGGTCCCCCCTGTACTGATCGATCATCTCCTAGCTCCGTTTCTCGCCACCGCAACAAAGTCCATTGGCCAGGCGACTAACCCGAACATACGCCACTATTCCGGCTCCATCACGGGAGCCTTCCGTTCCGACTACTGGACTACATAGACAAGACCCCCTTTTTTTGAAGATAACGTCATACCCTCTGGTCCTCCCGCGGCCGAATCCGAATCGCAAGTTTTCTTACTCTGACGGTCTCTCTCCTCTACTTCCAACTCAGCCTGAATCGGGACATGAGGTTGGGTTTTTTGCCTTCCAACTAGAGAGCTTATTCTTCTATTGATACCAACCGTACTGTCACTCTTCACCTAGTCACCACCATGGAGTTATACACCCGATCTTAGTCCTCGAGTTTTTGCAGCTCCTCGAGTTTCTCTATTCAGAAGGAACCGAACCGTTTAAACCCCTACGTTATTTCACCTCCCGGCAACCCCGCAAACCATGCCGGATTCGAGAACCGACCGTACACCCTACCGCTATACTATGAAGACCCCCGGGAGACAGACGCAGACGCCCTCAAGCGTGTCACACGGGTCTTCCCACTCTCACTCTTCTTCTTCACATACTCATATGGCTCCGCCTTCTCTTCGTACGTCAAAAGGCCCGCGGCCCACCACGCCGGCAACCTCTCCTAAGATGCCTTATTCAGTCGGCCAGCCGCATCCTCCGAGGCTATCGCCGGGGCGTGGTTCCTCCGAGAAGCGCTCTTCAAGCCCGAGCTACTTCGGGTTGGTGGTGGATGATTCTGTGGACCCTCGAGACTCGTCCTTAATGCCCCGTTACAATTGGAGTCCACCATCATCATCCGTAAAGTCATTTGCAACTGCTCTGCCCAAGTCGGTCCCTCTCGATGCCAACCCCGAATTCGAAGCGTTTAAGAAGCAGGTGGATGCTTATCGGGGGAAGGGCATTAGTCTCTCAACCACGACGTACATGTCTCAGCCTTCGCTGACCCCAATCAAGTCGCCGATCCGACCCAAGCCGCCTCGCTGGCAAACCTACGCCAATGATTCTACTACAGGCTTAGACACACCATCCACCAAGACGGACAGTAACTGTTCTGCACAGACTGACCGCATGGATGTAGACCAGGATAGCTTGCATGACTCAGCGTATGTCTCTGGGGATTCCAAGCGAAATTCTGAGGCCTGTTTAGCCCCGCTGGTTCCCGATGCTGCAGACGGGGACGTCGAAATTCCACCGCAGCCCATGACCTTGTCCAAGGTCGAGAACAGAGATCCTCGTTTATCCACCGTGGGAAACAGGCCCGATATGATATCCCCGCCGATCTGTTCTAACACCCCAAGGCCGCATTCCACGCCGCCAAAGACCGATGGCGGCCCGATGATGATTATGCCGAATCAGCTGCGCGACATGATGGAGGACAGTAACATGCAGATGCTACTTCTCGATGTTCGGTCGGCCCAGAGCTATGCCCAATCCCATATTCGAACCGCACTGAACCTCTGTATTCCCACCACATTATTAAAACGAGCCACGTTTAACCTCCAGAAACTACAGCAGACCTTCCAGCGCCCAGAGCAGCAGGGGCTCTTTTCTCGATGGCGGGAAACGGACTGCCTGGTTGTCTACGACGCATTCTCCTCGGAAAAGACCGAGGCGATGACACCGATGAATATGATTAAGAAATTTACCAACGAGGGATACAAAGGCAACACGTACATTCTACGAGGGGGCTTCAGACTGTTCGAAGAGGAATATCCCGAATTGATTTACAGTCATACACCCGATAGCCCTGTATCGCCTAGCGGGACGTGTGTCGGTCCCATCGGACTAGCCCCAGTGATTGGCGGCGTCCTCCTTCCCATGGCCTCCAACGCTCCGAACCCCTTCTTCTCTAACATCCGACAGAATATGGAGCTTGCCAATGGCGTAGGTCAGATGGATATTGAGAAACCCAAGGGCCTGGAATCGCCTACCCTTCCGCGATGGCTGCGAGATGCGGCGGAAGCAAAGAATCACGGCAAGAAGGTCTCCGACAAGTTCCTCAACATCGAGCTTTGCGAACAGTCGCGGATGAAGCAAGCCTACTCGTTGCTGAACCGAGATCCCTCGAGCTGCCAGCCGGATACCGTTCAGCTTTGCGGGATTGAACAAGGTGGGAAGAATAGATACAAGGATATTCTTCCGTTTGAACACTCGCGTGTCAAGCTCCCGTGTCAGGCCGATGGGCGATCCGACTACATTAATGCCAGCCACGTCAAGGCGTCTGGGAGTAACAAGCGATATCTCGCTTCCCAGGGCCCTCTCCCAGCGACATTTGAGGTACGCGACACAAGTATATATGAGGCCCAAACTACAGTCCTTTGAGCTCTTTCCAAAATTAACTTGCATTTTTTTCCCTTTAGGATTTCTGGTCTGTCATATGGGATCAAGATGTCCGAGTCATCGTCATGTTGACGGCCGAATCCGAGGGTGGCCAATTAAAGTGCCACGCGTACTGGAGAAACCGAGAGTATGGACTTCTTAGGCTCAGGATGCTCTCCGAGACAAAGGTATCGCTGGACATTGACAAGAAGCAATCAAACGACTCGCCAACGGCACAACCATCAACTTCTGCAGCAGAAATGGGTCGTAGACGCGCGCATACGACAACAGCGTTCGATGCGGCTTTTTCCTCGTCGGCTGCTAGCCCGCAACCTCACCGTTCCGCTGGAGAGACTCCCTACGTAATCATTCGGAAGTTTGCCCTCTCCCACGCAGCGCATCCATTCGAGCCGATGCGAGAGATTACGCACTTACACTACCCGTCGTGGCCTGATTTCGGCGCACCCGCGCAGCCATCTCACCTGCTCGCGCTGGTTCAACTGGCCAATGCGATGCAGCGCGGTTCGCTCCCGGTTGAGACGACATCCGTTGGCAATTCTAGGAACACCAACTTAGCTTCCATGCCGTGGACCGACGAACCGGAATGCGATCGCCGAGCGAGACCGATGCTCGTTCACTGCTCGGCCGGGTGTGGCAGAACGGGCACATTCTGCACCGTGGACAGTGTTATCGATATGCTTAAGCGCCAGAGAATGAGCAAGAGGAATAGCATGCTCAACAACAGCACGGCGCACACGAACACCGATAAAGACGTGGACATGGATGATGCAACTCCTACCCCACGGTCACCGACATCTCGCATGTCTTCGGTCACGAGCCCCTTATCTGACAGCAGTTCTGGGCGAGCTTTGCTAAGTCGACACTCTAGTGCGAAGACGCTCTCCAGACGGACGTCGGTGGAGATTCCCCCGCTCGACCTCTCCTGGCTTGGCGATGATACGATCGATCTGATCCAGCAGACTGTCGAAGACTTCCGTCGGCAGCGTCTTAGCATGGTGCAGAGCCTACGGCAGTTTGTGCTCTGCTACGAGACGATTCTCGAGTGGCTCTGGAGGATCCAAGACCGCGAGAATCAAGGGGACTCGACCCACCGGGGTCGCATGAGAAGCGGAAGCCTTCAGGTTCGGAGGGACGGCTAAATGTCGATACGATATGGAGAGTTGCGATGCTTTTTTCTCTTTTGAATGGTACTATTAATACGTTATTACGATACATGGCATGAAGGAAGAGACATTGAATATTGAATCGGAGTGCGGAGTATAAAAGGGTATAGGTATATATATATATATTTTTTTTTCTTGTTTTTCTGGGAGCACTTGACCAAGGAGAAGCGAGGCATGCAAGCATGGGAATCATAGAACGGGCAAGAGCCCAGAAAGCATTGGGAGGGATTCAAAAACCCGAAATCATTTCTTCGTGTTTTTCGCTTCCTGCATAACGAGCATGCATGACCAGTTGTCCTTACTCTTTTCTCTTCTTTCTCCTCTACTTCTTCCTCTTCTATCCCTTGGGATGGGCAACAAATTGGGCGGAACAGGTCGTGTGTGCGTTTCACGGCGTATAGATATCGTTTCCCCTGCCGACCCCCTTCTTCTTTCTATTTTTACGATTTCAATTCTTGGACGTATATCATGTTATGTGTGTATTTTAAATCCGGGGGAAAGAGAGGTCGAAGAAGACGAAAACAGTGACTCTGAAGAGGATTGCATTACCTGGCTGTGACTTGATAGGAAATAAAAAGAATTGGAAATTTTGTTTATTCAAGATGGGTTCGTGCTCTTCTAAGGAATTTGGAATCAATTGCACTCGATGTTGATGTCTCCTGGACGTTTAAAACAGAGGGTCGTGTCGTGCGTGTGTACGAAGTATATGGACGCCTGACATCGGGTGAAGGCAATTGTACTGAATTAATTTGGCGTGCGAGACGAGACGCGAGGTTTGTACTTCGTACAGTGCAGAACAAGAAAAGAAAAAGAAGAAGGAAAAAAGAAAAAAAAAAGTCCATGCATGACCTGGCTGCGCAAGCTTGCCGCGGAAGAGACGTGAAATTTCCCCTTTCCCTAATCTGCCTCGATATATTCGCACCATTGGCGACTACAAAAGGGCCTGGAATTAGTTCTACCTGCCAAAAGGAGATGGTCATTCGTTTTCGAGTCTAATTTTCTCCTCTTTCTGGTAGTTTCTCTTTTTCCTCCGCCTGCCTTCTTTGGAGGTATGGTCTAATATCTCCAGCCACGCCTTCTAGCGAACCGGACACCCAGTTCGAGTGGTCTTTTTGTCCATCGACGCCGAAAACGAAAACGTATTAGGAACCGGGGGAGAGGGAGGGCTCTCGAAAGAGCCAACCCCAGCCGACTGAAGCGAATTCGCCATGAATCCATTCGGACAGCTGGGCTTGCGACCGTTTGCGGCAACGCGCGGCGCGCTAGCGAGTGTCACGACAACGACGATTAGACGACAGCTTCCCCGAGCGACGAGCGCAAGAGCGGCTTCGACGATATCTGCTGCGGCTTCCGATGCATCTTGGGTGCTAGGACGGGCGACGCCGGCGAGGCGTACGTCTTGGACCCGGGCTCCCACGGGCCGGCGGCGCTGCGTGCATAGCTCAAGTGGTCCCGGTCAGAATAGATTTGGCTTTGCGAACTCCAGTAGGAGGCAGATTGGCTCTGCTACTGCTACTGCTGCTGCTGCTGGGAGGAGCTTCAAGACGAGGGCTTTTTCCACGACATGCGCTCGTTCGGGTTCCCATTCGCCGAGCTCAGCTACGGCTGTGAGGTACGGCTGGTCATCGCTGTATAGGTAAGTTTCCACCAAGGACGGGACCTGTCGGGTTCTTTTTTTTGATTCTTTGTTTTTTTTCTCCTTTTTCTTCGTCTTGTATTACCCGACTGCAGGCATAACGCATCAATTGGTCCCCCTACATCGTCTCTCTTGTCCCTCTGTGCGGATTGATTGTACGTAAGTACATATGTCCTGATGCGGCAGCTTGTTCGCGAACCACGTGAGTACGTGGTAGCGATGCTGGAGATACTGGGTACCTGTCCTTAGTACCTGTAGCTCTACCTTAGTACTGCGGGTTGAGATCAGTTGATGACGGCATCAATCGATCGATTGCTGTGCTACAATGGGACATGTACCCCATCCTGCCTCCATCCTGCCTCCATCCTGTCTCCATCCTGCGCAGTGGTTGCCAGTGGTTGGCAGCGGGTTGGTACCTTTGCTCAGAGACCAGTGCCCAAGCCCCTCACCTGCCCCCACCTGGAACTGAACTTATTACTTCATCCATATTGATTGATACTTTCCTCGTCGTTTCCCTCGTCCGACCCGTTGCAAAGCGCACATCCCCAACCAAACAAACAAAAACCTGCCGACTTCTTCGTGTTGCTGTTGTCTTCCAGATTCCCAATTGTTCCCCCTCCCATCTAATCCATCAAATCCATTACTTTCCCGACACAATTCGTTGCTAGGAACTCCTTCCCCCTCTTCATCTCCATCTAGCTCTTTACCACCACCCACCATTGCTATCAGGAGCTGAGCTGAGCTGAGCTAACCCCGCCAATCTCTACATTTCCCAGCCGTCCCAGCTTCCAATCGTTCGCTCGCAACCCCGCCTTGCTTCTCTCTTCACCCCAGATCTACTGCCCTGCTGCCTCCCACCGTCACTGCTCTACCATCGGAACTTCAACCAAAGCTATCGAACTCGGACTCTTGTCAACCACAATCATGGCTGATCGCGACATTCTCCCCGATAACCTCAAGCCCTCCCACTACGCCCTGTCTCTCCGAGACCTCGAGTTTCAGAACTGGACCTACCAGGGAACCGTGGACATCACCGTCGAGATTACCAAGCCCACCAAGGAAGTCGTCCTCAATGCCCTGGAAATCAAGCTCTCGAGTGCCAAGGTCACCGATGATGCTGGCCAAGAGGCGTCGTCGACGAACTTCTCGTACGACGAGAGGGCTCAGCGCGCCACCATTGTCTTCGACCAGGAGCTCCCCGCGACCTCTAAGGCAGTGTTGTCTATCGGCTTCGAGGGTATTATGAACAATGAGATGGCCGGTTTCTACCGAAGCAAGTACAAGCCCGCCGCTCCCGCTGCCGCCTCTGTTCCCCGCGACGACGACTGGCACTACATGTTCAGCACCCAGTTCGAGTCGTGTGATGCCCGCCGCGCCTTCCCCTGCTTCGACGAGCCCAACCTCAAGGCCACTTTCGACTTCGAGATTGAGATTCCCGAGGACCAGGTTGCTCTCAGCAACATGCCCGTCAAGGACATCAAGAAGACAAGGGACGGGTGGCAGGCGGTCTCCTTCGAGACGAGCCCCATCATGAGCACCTATCTTCTCGCCTGGGCCTTTGGCGATTTTGAGTACGTCGAGGCCTACACCGACCGCCAGTACAATGGTAAGACCATCCCTGTCCGCGTCTACACTACCCGCGGTCTCAAGGAGCAGGGCAACTGGGCTCTCCAACACGCCCCCAAGATTATCGACTACTTCTCAGAGATTTTCGACATCGACTACCCCCTGCCCAAGTCCGACTTGCTCGCGGTCCACGAATTCACCCATGGTGCCATGGAGAACTGGGGTCTCGTGACCTACCGTACTACCCAGGTTCTCTTCGACGAGAAGAAGTCCGACGCGAGGTTCCGCAACTCGGTAGCCTACGTCGTCGCCCACGAGCTTGCCCACCAATGGTTCGGCAACCTTGTCACCATGGACTGGTGGGATGAGCTCTGGCTCAACGAAGGTTTCGCCACTTGGGTCGGTTGGCATGCCGTTGACCACCTCCACCCCGACTGGAAGGTGTGGGCCCAGTTCGTCAACGAGGGTATGGAGTCTGCCTTCAAGCTCGACAGCATTCGCGCCAGCCACGCCATTCACGTGCCCGTTCGTGATGCCCTCGACGTCAACCAGATTTTCGACAACATCAGCTACCTCAAGGGCTGCGCTGCTATCCGCATGCTTGCCAACCACCTCGGCGTTGAGACCTTCCTCAAGGGCGTCTCCAACTACCTGAAGAAGAACGCTTACGGCAACGCCAAGACCTCTGCCCTCTGGCAAGCCCTCAGCGAGGCCTCTGGTCAGGATGTTAACGCTCTCATGGACCCTTGGATCTCCAAGATTGGCCACCCCGTATTGAGCATCAAGGAACCCTCCCCCGGCGAGATTACTGTCCGCCAGTCGCGCTTCCTCGCCACCGGTGATGTCAAGCCCGAGGAAGACGAGACCGTCTGGTGGGTCCCTCTCCTGCTCGAGGGCAAGGCTGGAGCCCCGGGCGTCCAATCCCTTGCTCTGACCACCAAGGAGGAGACCATTGGCGGTATCGACGATGACTTCTACAAGCTCAACTCTGGCGCTACCGGCTTCTACCGTGTCAGCTACCCTGCCGAGCGACTCGAGAAGCTGTCTAAGCAGCTCGACCGCCTGAGCGTCGAGGACAAGATCGCCATCATCGGCTCCACTGCCGACCTCGCCTTCAGCGGATACGGAAGCACTCCCTCTCTCCTCTCCTTTGTTCAGGGCTTCGCCAAGGAGTCCAACTACATGGTCTGGAGCCAGGTTCTCGATTCCATCTCGCGCGTGAAGGGTGTCTTCGGAGACGATGAGGCCATTCGCGCTGGATTGGAGAAGTTTACTGTTAAGCTCGTAAGCGGGGCCGTTGACGAGATTGGTTGGGAGTTTGCTGAGGGCGAGCCATACCTCACCTCCATGTTGAGGAAGCGGTTGATTGCCACCGCTGGCTTCAACGGACATCCTGGGTACGTATCCCTCCCTCGGAAACTGAATTTCACTTGTTTCTAGGCATCCAATTCATGTTTTACTAACTCGGGCGGGCCAACAGCGTCACTCTTGAAGCTCTCAAGCGTTTCAATGCCTGGTGCGACGACCGCGACTCGGATGTCATCCACCCTAGTCTCCGTCTCGCCGTTTACAACGTTGCCATCAAGAACAACCCCGCTAAGGCAGTCGAGGTCTTGAAGAACGAGTGGTTCAACACCAAGTCCATTGACGGCAAGACCATCTGCCTCAGCGCCCTCGGCGCCGTCAAGGACGAGGCCATCATCCGCGACAACCTCCTCCCCTTCCTCTTCAACGCCTCGCCCCCCGCCCCCGTCGAGAACTCGGTGCCCTCGGCCGACATGCACGTCCTCGGCATCGGCCTCGCCGGCAACCACGTCGCCCGCCCCATCCAGTGGAAGTACCTCCAGGACAACTGGGCCGCCTGCGTGGCCAAGCTCGGCAACCCCATCGTCCTCGACCGCTTCGTCCAGGTGTCGCTCCCCGGGTTCACCGACGCCGCCATCATCGACGAGATCGACGCCTTCTTCGCCGACAAGGATACCAAGGCCTTCGATCGGACGCTGCAGACCGTCAAGGACAAGATTCGCGGCAGGGCGGCGTATCGCTCGAGGGATATTGAGGGTCTGCGCGAGTGGCTTACGACGAATGGATACATGTCGTGAACGGAAGAGGGAAGTGAAAATATAAAATAAACAGGTAAAATGAGCCTAGATTTGGAATTTCTAGGCTTGTAATTAGAGTAGGGTTACACATGGCCCTCCTGAACGGGAAGAAAAAAGGTCCTTGTTAAACAGAAAAAAGAGCCGTCTAGGGATGGCTGTACTGAGAGGAGAATATATGTAGGACTGAAGGAAATAAAAGTATCATTTTAACGCCCAAGCGTCCCTTTGCGAAGTGGTTCCATCTCGATATGCTAGGAGTTACATTTCGACCTAGTGATGCTTATTGTTTCTGTCAACCAGCGGGTAGGAACGAAGAAAGAACAAAAAGGGGGGAAAAAGAAGGGAAAAAAAAACGCTATCATGATTAGGGTATCTAAATCTATTACTATTACTATCCCGTGCTTTCCAAGTTCTTTCCTCCGAGACTCCCACCCGTAAGGCCCCTAAGGCGGCGACACATCCGACGTATGCTCCTCCGAGTCCTCAGCAGAAGTCCTCTCCGACCTCCCCTGCGCCCCGGCCCTCTTCCCGTCCGACGCCTCATGGTCCTCCTCATGCCTATGGCTCGGCGAGGGCGGAGCATCCTCGATAGAGATCTTGCGGGGCCAATCGGTAGCAATATCGATCGAGTCCCTCGGGAACCACCACTCGAGGAAGACGAAGAGGAGGTAATCGATGGTGACGACGAGGCAGAAGAGTTTCCCGGCCCAGATGCCGCAGCCGTAGTACCGCTTCAGGCGATCAATCATGGCGAAGCTGGGGATGCGGGAGCGGGTATCCGGGCGGGAGGCGTCTGAGCCGTAGAACTCCGCCTCGGAGATCTCGCCCGTGATGCCGTCGTAGACGCGTTCGGTGCGGGCGGCGACGTCGACCCACGAGTAGTACGACTTGACTTGTTCGTGAAAAAGTTCGGTGCGGACCTCGCCGGCGCGCATGCGCAGGATGGCGCGGCCCGTGGCGGCGACGAGGTCGTCCTCCTCGGGGTTCGCGAAGACGGTCATGTGGTCGGGGAGGACCTCGGGGATGCCGCCGACGCGCGTGGACACGACATAGAGGCCGCAGCTGGCGGCCTCGACGAGGGCGGTGCCGAAGGCCTCGGTGAGGGAAGGGTGCAGGTAGATGTGGCCGCGGACGAGCACGTCGCGGACCTCCTCGTGGCGGATGGCGCCGAGCATCTCGACGCGGTCCTGGAGGACATTTTGCTCGATCATTTGCTGCAGGTCGATGGCTTTGGGGCCGTCGCCGGCGATGATGAAGCGCGTGTTGGGGTGGTCTTCGAGGATGCGCGGGATGGCGGCCGTGAGGAGGTCGGTGCCTTTGTTGTAGTAGAGGCGCGAGATGACGATTATGGTGATGGTTTCGCTGGAGCGGAGGGGGGTTATTTTGGAGGAGGGTTTCTTGGGGCGGAAGCTGGCTGAGACGAGGGCGTTGGGGATTACGGAGACCATGAGGGGGTCGAGAGAAGCGCGGAGGACGGTGTTTTCTTTGCTAACAGAGAGAGAGAGAAAGTGTTAGGATCGGGTTGGAAGATATATATATTTATATATATATATATATATATATGGGAATAATAAGGACATACCAGGTATGGCTGACGCAAATGACGTGGTCTACATCGCTCAAGCTAAACTTCAGCAGCTTGTTGGCGAGGATGCTGCCGATATCAGCGAAGCCAAAGAGCGAGTGATCCGTATACACGGTACGCAGGCCCATGGTTCGCCCGTGGAGGATGGCCTCGTGGGCCAGGGCGCTGAGGGCCGCGTGGCCGTGGACGATCTCGATACATTCGCGGATGAAGATGTTGCGGAGGATGGGGAAGAGGGAGAATACGGTGGGGAAGGCGGCGTTGCGGTAGATGACGGCGAAGGGGATGTAGTAGACCTTGAGGCCGTTGGTGAGGTAGCGGACGCCGTTGCGGTTGCCGTAGGCGTGGGTGATGACGACGACCTTGTGGCCGCGGTCGATGAGTTTCGTGGAGAGCTGGTAGATGTGGCTTTCGACTCCTCCTGGTTGCGGGTAGAAGAAGTCGCTGACCATGGCGATGTTGTAGGAGCGGCGAGGCATCTTGGCGGCTGGGGGAGGGTTCATGGGAGGGGCAGTGTTTGTGGGGGAGTTGTCGTTGACTGAGGCGCCTCTTGTAACATTTTCTGGGGGTCTAATTGACGTGAGGGTCTCCTGTGATATAAAGTAGCTAGCGATTGAACTAAGGTGACCTGGGCATAAGCTATAAGATGGTGTGTGAAGACTGAAGAGATGAAGCGAATAGGGGACGGATATCCACCTAGGCACGCTCTATAAACGAAGCAAGAGAGAGGCTCGGGAGGGAGAAGAAGAAATTAATAGGACTAGGCCAGCTACTCAGATCATCGGTAATCCATCCTAAGCAGATCGTGAGTCTCAGACTACCTGTGAATGTGATGAAGTCTGGGAGTGGGAGGCGATGATGTCGCAAATTCTTGGCATGTGGAAGGACCGAAGCGCAGCCGCCATCGGGTCGCGCCTGCTGTCAAAACTGAAGCAGTGGACAGCTGGTGCCAGTGTTAAGCCGGGGCTCGACACTCGACTCTCCCTCTGCTCTGTCCCCCACTAAGACCCCCTGAGCCCCCTGAACGCCGCCCACTAAATCTGTCAAGAATAGCTCAATCATTCTAGAAGCACAGGCCACTAAAAATCACTATCTGGCAACAGGCTCTGAACTCTAAACCAGCCTTTTTTGCACCAATCGAAGGCGCCTTCCGCCAATCCAGGAGCCTTGCAGATCTGGTACTGTTACTTAATTGGTATGCGAATTTTCTTAGGGAGCACAAGTACCTGAATGTACCAATATCTCCTCGAAACTCTCACTCTCACGGCTTTTTTCCCTTTTTCGCTGCAATGTGCTAGCTGTCCTCTTTAGAGCATCAATGAGGCCAGATTCCCACTCCAACCAATTCAGACACTTCTTCTAATATTCGTTTCCCACAACACCGCAAACTATACTCTTTGGTTTTTTTCTTCCAACTCACCTCTCTCTCTCTCTCCACTATATCTTTGGCCCGTGGCCATTTCTACCTACCTTTCCGATTGATGCATCCACTTCCATAACACGATCCAAGTTCGAAGTCCTCTCTCTCACTCCCGTAGGAGCTAGGAGCTAGGAACTTTCTTGAATTGGTCTCTCATATCTTGACTCCTCCTACCCAGATACTTCAATCATGGCTCTCGCCAGCAAGTTATTATCGCCCCTCTCCCTCTTCCTCGCTGCCGCCTTCTTTCTCTCCTCCAATGTCGCGGCCGTCCCACCGGTCCTCGGCGTCGACCTAGGCACCGAATACATCAAGGCCTCCCTCGTGAAGCCCGGCATCCCTCTCGAGATCGTCCTGACCAAGGAGGCGCGGAGGAAAGAAGCTTCCACCGTCGTATTCAAACCCGAGCGCGATGGGCTTAAGCCCGGTGTATATCCAGAGCGATTCTATGGCTCCGATGCGGTCGCCTTGGCCCCCCGATTCCCCGCCGACGTCTTTCCTAACCTAAAGCACATTCTCGGCCTCCCGCTCGACCACTCCATCGTTCAAGACTATGCTGCCCGGTATCCCGGCCTGCAACTGGAGGAAGACAAGCTCAGGGGCACTGTATCTTTCAAGAGCAAGGCCTTCGGCGCCGACGAGGAGCCTTGGACGGTTGAAGAGCTGCTCGCCATGCAGCTTCAGAACATTCGGAGCAATGCCGAATTGGCTGCCGGCGACGGTTCCTCTGTCCGATCTATCGTCCTTACCGTCCCGCCCTATTTCACCACGGAGGAGAAGCGTGTCTTTGAGCTCGCCGCCGACCTCGCTGGCCTGAAGGTTATGAGCTTCATCAGTGATGGTATGGCTGTCGGTCTGCACTATGCCACCTCGAGGCAATTTCCCAATATCAGCGAGGGCGAAAAGCCAGAGTACCACCTCGTGTTCGACATCGGTGCCGGGTCCGCTTCCGCCACTGTCATGAGGTTCCAGAGTCGAACTGTCAAGGACGTTGGCAAGTACAACAAGACGATTCAGGAGATCCACGTGTTGGGGAGCGGCTGGAACAGGGCCCTCGGGGGCGACGCTTTTAACTCGCTCATCGTCGACAACCTTGTCGACAAGTTCATCCAGAGCCCGGCAGGCAAGGGTGTTTCCGCCACCGCAGAGAAGGTCAAGACGAACGGCCGCACCGCGGCCAAGCTTTTCAAGGAAGCGGAGAAGGCCAGGCACATTCTCAGTGCCAACACGAATACTCAGGGCAGCATCGAGAGCTTGTTTGGGGATGTCGACTTTAAATATAGCATCACTCGCGAGGAATTCGAGTCCATGGCCGCGGCACACGCCGAGGGCATTGCTTCCATTGTCAGGGATGCTCTCAGCCAAGCTAACCTCGATGTCCCTGACCTCACCTCCACCATTCTCAACGGCGGCATTACCAGGACGCCGTTCGTTCAAAAGACTCTTGCCGACTTCCTCGGCTCCTCTGAGAAGATCCGGACCAGCGTCAATTCTGATGAAGCCTCTGTCCTCGGTGCCGGCTTCAAGGCTGCCGATCTCAGTCCCGGTTTCAGGGTCAAGGAAATTAAGATTTACGATACGAGCAACTATCCTGCCGGTGTCAAGTACACTAACCCTAAGGAGAAGCTGCAGCACCAGAAGCTGTGGAATCCTACTTCCCACCTCGGCAGCTCCGAAAAACAGGTCACCATTCCTAACCACGACGACCTCTCCCTGACTTTTTACCAGCTTGTCGGCGACGCCGAGAAGGACACCAGCATCCTGACGACTAAGAACTTGACTGCTAGCGTTACCGAGCTCAAGGAGAAGTACTCGTGCGATGATGCCGACATCTACTTCAAGCTCGGTGTTAAGCTCGCCAGCGAGAACGGCGAGGTCGTGGTGTCCAGGGCGACCGTCGAGTGCGAGGGCGAGGTTACTGAGAAGGACTCTATCATGGATGGAGTCAAGAATCTCTTTGGTTTCGGAAAGAAGGAGCAACAGCCTTTGGGCGACGATGCTGCTGCTGCTGCTGCTGATTCTGATGCCAGCCCTGAGGCCGCCGGGTCATCTGCCGCTACGGAATCTGCTTCTTCGGAGGCTGCCGAGGCTACACCCGAGGCTAGTACCGCCGAGGCGGAGGCTAATGCGAGTGCAACCCCGCAGGAGAAGAAGAAGCAGCTTGTCGTCATCCCTGTCGACTTTGTTCTGGAGAACGCCGGTATCCCTGCGCTACCCAAGGACCGACTCAAGAAGCTCAAGGACAGGCTCAAGGCCTTTGATGCTTCGGATAGGGCGAGGGAACTTCGCTCGGAGGCCATGAATCAGCTCGAGGGCTACACCTACAAGGTTCGAGACTTCCTCGAGAACGACGACTTTGTCGCCGCCTCGACCGAGGAAGAGCGCACCAAGCTCCAGACCCTCTCCAGCGAAGTCAGCGACTGGCTCTATGAGGACGGCGCCGATGCTCCACGGGATGAGCTCCAGAAGAGACTCAAGTCACTGAAGAGCATCGTGGAGCCCATCCAGAAGAGGGTCGTCGAAGCTGAGGGACGCCCAAAGGCTCTTGAAACCCTCAAGGATGTTCTGAGCCAGACCAGTACCTTTATCGAGACGGTCAAGAAGCAGATTAAGGAGTACGAGGACTGGCACTCGTCATTCCCGGCCTCGGCGGCTTCTTCCGCCACCGAGGAGTCCTCTAGTACCGTCACAGAGGCGCCATCCAGTGAGTCTGCCGGCGAGTTTGACGGTCTCGAAGACGACGCTACGACAACGTCTGTCACCAAGGCGCCTACTATGGAGGACGTTCTTGAGGACCGCGGCCCGGTCCCGCCTCTCTACAAGCTTGAAGATATCCAAGTAGTAGAGAAGCTGGCCGAGGACATCAAGAAGTGGATTGCGGAGAAGGAGCCCAAGCAGGCTGAGCTTCCCCCCACCGCGGACCCCGTTCTGCTCGTCAAGGACATCAACACCCGAAGGGAGAAGCTCGACAAAGCTGGCATGGAGCTCGCCATGAAGGGCGTCAAGAACTTCGAGGCCAAGAACAAGAAGGGGTCTTCCTCCAAGAAGGCAAAGGCCGACAAGAAGGCCAAGGCAGGCGACAAGGACAAGACAAAGGAGAAGCCGCAGGAGGGACTCACGGATGAGGAGATCCAGGAGATGTTAAGGAAGATCCAGGAGGAGGAGGCTAGGGATACGCATGACGAGCTGTAATGGATATAAGCATTTTCTCTCTTTTTTTTTTTTTTTTTTCCCCTTTATTATACCTCTGATGCATTTGGTCCAATTTTTCTTTTTCCTCTGGTCCTTACTGCGTCTCGCTGAGATACACGATACACTAGAGGCATTCATCGCTGGTGGGTGCGATGTAAATATCCCCCTTGGGCCCGGAGTTTCCTGACAGTCTTGTTTATCTTATTTTCCTCTTTTTTTCTTTTTTTCGAACTGTTACAATAGGCATTCTATGGGGTTTACGTTGACTACGTGGGATAAGATAGCATGACAAGAAATACCAAGTTTCCCTTCTCTTGCTTGGTATTTTTCCATGCATTGATGTTCTTTTTTCTCCTCCCCTCGATTCTGTATCGGCTGTGTGACTTTGGATTGGATGACAGTTTGCTTCAAGTGGTACGACGTTGTTCTCTTCGGCTCCTGTGTTTCGTTCTTGCACGCCCATGTAGGTTCAAAACAGGCAGTTTGCTCTCTCGGGTATCCCATTAGCTGAAGTTCTTGTGTTAGGGGCTTGTAGCCGAGATACACGACGGCGAGAGAGAAGAGATAGGACGCTTGCGTGGAGGGGATCCGGGCTCGTGCAGGTGTGGACGAGACGGGTGCAAGGTTACGCGAAGAGGATGCAAACACGGGAGTGAGAGAGAACCAGAAACGTGTGAATGAAGCAAGTGTAGCAGGATGTGAAAAGCGTATAAGGAGCCAGATGAAAGGGAAGAGGGGGACGGGCCCAAAGCTTGAGCGTCCCTCAAGGGCTTTTTTTTTTCCCCTCTCTTCCTCTCTCTTCCTTTCTCAAGTTCCCGCCCGAGCTGTCTCTCTTAAGGATCGATTTTCTGGAAATTTCGAGGATGGTATGTCTCCGCATGCTCGTGGCGGCCTTGTTGACGGTGCCGACCTCCGTCTCCGCCTCGGCGCAAAGAAGCATATCCCTTGGGGCGAAGCCACCTACACGACCCAACGGTTTGGCCGGATACGTCCACGCTCACCAAAAATGGGGTTCTCGATGCCGGGGTCAGGAGTCCGACATGCGGATGAAAAAGCTGACAGGTAATGTGTTCTTTTATCACCCCCGTAACGTGTCCTGTCCTGCGTATTCGAGCTAAAACCTCTTCTTTTTTTTGGTCCCTTCAGCTCTAGGGGAAGAGCTCCGGGCTGAAAGCCACTTCGGCGATGCTTTCTTCACGGTGGAGGTGGCGGTGGGAACTCCGGGACAGAAGCTGCCGCTGGTTCTTGATACGGCTTCTGCCGACTTGTGCGTGAACCCCCCCCCCCTTTCTTCCTCATCCCAAAACCGGAAGCGTAACTTGTGTAAATATTGGAGATGCTGATGTGATTTTGTTTTTTCTTGGTGTAGCTGGGTGTATTGGACGCTGTCCGACTTTTCGGATCTCGAGGTCGGGGAAGAGAGACCGAAGGTTTACGATCCGGGAAAGTCATCGACGGCTACAATACTCAAGGGCGCAGAATGGAGCGTTTACTATGGTATAGTATAAGCCCCGAGCCTCGTTCCCCGAACCAGCTTTCCACTATCCCCTCCGGAAAAGAGACAAGCTGACCAAGGCTCGATATAAGCCGACGGGAACCAAGCCAGCGGCTCCGTAGCCCTCGACACAATCACCCTCACCCCCTCCCTCCACTTCCCCAACTCCGCAGTCCAAATCGCCAACACCACAAGCCTCTACCTCACCACCTCCAACATCAGCGGCCTCATCGGCATGGCCCGCGCCCAACCCTCCACCATCAGGGGCTACAACGCGCGCACCGTCCGCTCCCAGATAACATCCGCCTTACCCCCCGACGCGCGCTTCCTCGGCATAGATCTCAAGGCGAACAGCTCCGACGGCGCCTACATCTTCGGCGCAATCGACCCGCGCGCCTACGAGGGTAACATCACCTGGTTCTCGGGCCAGGAGCCGGCGGCATACTGGACCGTCTCCGTCACGGGCGTGAGGGTCGGCGCCCGAGGTACCAACAACTCCTCGACGACCGGAGATAGGACGAGCAGGCGGCAAATCGACCCCGTCGCCGCCGTCGTCGACACGGGCACCACCCTCATCTTCCTTCCTGCCGCCGTGGCCAGCGCTTATTGGGTCGACGTCCCAGGAGCCCGCCTCGACGGCACCTTCGACTCGTGGATCTTTCCTTGTTCGGGGGCCGAGGAGCTCCCGGCGTTCACGGTGGAGATTGGCGGCGGGGGGTTTGAGGCCGTCGTGCCGGGGGCGTACATGAACTATGGCGAGATTGAGGAAGATGTCTTGAGGAGGTTTGGAAGTGGGGAGGGGCAGGGTTGGGATGAGACGATGTGTTTTGGCGG
Source organism: Scedosporium aurantiacum (assembly GCA_000812075.1). Taxonomy (NCBI): domain Eukaryota; kingdom Fungi; phylum Ascomycota; class Sordariomycetes; order Microascales; family Microascaceae; genus Scedosporium; species Scedosporium aurantiacum. The sequence continues at coordinate 18,314 of JUDQ01000144.1, forward strand.
GTTGCAGTCGTCTGGCGGGTTGGAGCTGGCACTTTTGGGCGATGTTTTTATTAAGAGTTTGTTTGTGGTTTTGGGGCTTGAGGATGGTAAGATTGGGTTTGCTAGGAAGAAGTTGGATTTAGATTGAGGAGCAGGAATCGACCCTAGGACGGAGCCGTCCCATCACACAAAGATTGACAAGATTGACAACGTTTTGAGTAGGACAATATTAGTACCAGATTCCTTTGTCTAATGTAAACGGTTCCATTAAATAAGATAAACTCGTAGATGCCTACAACAAGTAGCCCTTCGAGCAGGTAAAACAGTTAAAAAGAAAAAAAAGAGAAAACCAAAAGTAACAAAGGCTGGGGGAGCAAGATAGAGGCCCAAGACATGACTGTTGAAGAACCAGGCGTCAAGGACTCCAATCCGAAGCACGAGGAGAGTATGAGAGGAAAACCCCTCTATAGACATTGTGACGCCCCTCCTGCCTCTCCAGATCTGCCAGTTTGCAATGTTGACCAGGCCATGATTCACACTTCCAAAACAAAACCCTCGCTCGGGGAGGGAGAAGCGGTACAAAACGACGCCGAACAAAATTGCAAACATGAAATACCTCTCTCGTTCTATAATCTTGTCCTCGAGGAGGTACAAAAAACAAAACCAATCAACAAAACCGCCTTCAAATGCCATGCCACACCACACCACAATCCTACAGCACGCCATTCCCAGCTGCGAGCAAGTCCTTACTCTGTCGGGCGTTTAAAATATCCAAAGTAGGGGGGGTATCTTCTTTGCCACGCAGCGGCCGCCGTTCATCGCCGTTCGTGTAAGTCAAAATTCGTTCATCGTGCCAAGGTCGTGTAGTGTCCGCCCGTGAAATAAGTGCCGTCAGTTGCTTCGTAGAGTATGTAAAAGGGTATGGACAAGCGAAGGTAGAACATATGAAGGCCCTTCGCGCCATGTAGTATTAAAAAAAAGGACCGAGTCTATCGAATCAATTTGAGAGAAGCTTTGGAAATTCGAAAGTCCACGGTTCCATGAGTTGGGTATTGGGTCGCAAGGGAGTTGGTTTAGATGTGGTCCTCGTGGTCGCCATCTATCGCCGGAGCAGCAAAAATGACCAAAAGTCAGCATAGTTCTCATCCTGTGTCATCTTTTCCCCCGCAAGTGTATGGTTTAACGTGGGTGTTCTTCGTCTTCCGCTCCGTGTCCTCCTCTTTCTACTGCTCATCTGGGTATCGGGTATATAACGTTATGTATGTCATCTCTCTCTCCCCTTCTTTGTCGTTGCTCTCTCTACACGCGCCATTTCCATTCTTTTTCTTATACATGACGGGGCATATTCTCTTGCTTCTTTCTCTGGCTTTTATCTTCGTGCAACATTTGGGCGTGCGTCTTCGTCATCATCGAGGTCATCTCGGTTCACGACTTCGTATTCACCTTCACTGGCCACTGGAGTGGGTGGCATGTCTCCGGCGCTCGGCGCAGGCCTTGCGTTCATGGAGCTTCCCGGGCGGGATCTGCTCTTTTGGAACTGCTCATCGACTTGTCTGGGCCGGTGTACGTTCTGTACTTGCTCGGACGAGCCGTTGGCGGCATCCACAGGAACGGCATTCGGGTCGTAGTCGGGAATAACTGGGCGGGATAGCCTCGCCTTGGAACGGCGGAGGCGCTCTTCCATATCACGGATGCGCTGTTCAAGGGCCTCAAGCTCATTTGTCTGCATCGAGACAGTTTTCTTACTGAGAAGTGGGGAGGTGAGTGTTAGTTAGCTGTCGGCGACTGAACCAAAGAGTGAGATGTTGGCAACCAGAAGGCACCTTTCGCCCTTGGGGTTGAAATTCGAGAAAGAAAAAAATCTCAGGAGAGGGAAATGACGTGAACGTACTGCTTGTCGACCCTTTCATCGAGGTCGGCCACGCTGTTCTCAATCTTGAAAATGTCCATTAGCTCCGCAGAGAAAGAGCGGGCAATGGTGCTATACAATCCGAGTTAGTGGGCTCAACGTTCCAGCATGCTGTACTGCCCTCTGGCCTATAAGCATGCACACGGGAAAGCGCAGAGACATAGTGCGTAAAGACTGGACTCACGATTGAGGACGACGGCCATTCGGCTTCCAGTTGCGATCGAGTTCCTCGTCGGTCAAAGTCATTTTGGCTTGCGAAGGGGGTGGGATAGTAGGGCTCTGGAATGTGCTGAGATGGCAGGAGAAGATGCAGAATGAGGTCGAGCTTCAGAACAGCTTCGTTGTACAAGGAATTGGCGAGAAAAGGGGGAAAGGAATAAATCGACTACCGGCAGAATATAATCTGGAAAAGAAAGAGAAAGGCAAGGGCAGAGTTGGGACCAATTTCGAGGATGGTGGATCTGGGGATCAATGTGAGGTTGATGGAGTCAGGGGGTGGGATTGGCAATGGAGGTGGAAATGGACAAACTTGACGCTGAGGGAGGGGTTCAGGTTCAAGTTCCAGTTCCAGAGGAGTGCATTACCGTCCCGCCGTGGATCGAGGTTGATGCAACTTAACACTCGAGGTAATGGAGGTAATGGCCAACGCTGGGTCGCAGACTGGCAGCCGAACCGGGTATATTATTACTTGGGACAAGTACTTCGTCTCGAGTCTTGTATTATTGTCGTCTCCCTGAAGACTTCAGTGAAGCCTGGAATTGGATGTAGCCTGGCTCGTGTCCTGTAACTCTCGAGTCTGCGAGGGAAAGGGGAAAAAGGAGATCGGCAGTCTTGCGGCAGGGGTCCGGAGTGATGAAATGGGAATGGGAATGAAATGGAATATGGGGAAATGGGAAGACGAGGAAGAAGGGCCGTGTTATACTACTTCGTAGATGTAGATTACTTCATAAACAAGTACACTACATCCGAGTATGCTTCTGCGATGAGTACATGAGCAAGGGCGAGGTTATGTACGAAGATACTTGGTCAAGACGAGACGAGACGGGCAAGGCTCGTTTTATGTTGCCGCAGACAAAATAGGAAGTGGAAGTGGAAGAAGAGCAAGGCGTCTTCGATGTTCCTTCTCAGTGAGCGAGGAAAGGAGGATACAAGTTCGCTGTACTTCGTACTCTCACATGGGGTACAATCATATGTCCACGACTGAGCACCAAGATGAATGCTGACCTGGCAGGATGACCTCAATGCAGGCAGTCAAGAATGATTCGAGGAAATTGATGTTTGCATTGTGTTGCTCCTGCTTCGCCTTGGGAAACTGCTCGAGCATAAGGGGGCGTGGAGCCTTGTCATAAGAGTGATTTCATGCGCTGAATCCGTCCTCGTCCTGTGTAATCCTAAGCTACCTAGTAAACTATATGAAATATGATTACATCTGTAATCAATGAAACATTCAAGTCGTTGGTGTACTTCGTAGAATGCTTCTGTATGTAGAAGTCCAAAGTGAGGCACATCCAAACCAGGTATAGGCCTAAGAATGGCATTGTATTGAGGTACTTCGGAGTGTACCTTAGTACTTCATACGGTCTTCCACTGCTCCACAAAATATAATGAAGCGCAGGGAGCTTTGCCTTGGCTTGTCACGATAACATTGTCTAATTCAATTCCATTCGACGCCATCTCCACACTCGTGGGACTACGGCAGGGGCCAATTTTCCAAAAAGGATTAGGGGGTCAATGTCTTCTTTGGGAAGGCCCTTCGACCGATTGACACGGATAGCTCTTCTCTATCTCATTCTGTGACCTTGACCGTGATGACGATGGTCTCTTGATCATTTGCCGAGAAACAGAGTTTCTGTTGTCTCACTCTGCGAACTTACAGGGCATCCGAGCATCTTGGGAATCAAACCATTGCATCATTATCGTAGGGCAGTTTTTGCCTGGAGAGTATATGTGAGGACGGACTGATAATAGTTTCTGGCCGCAATACTTCGCTGTCATGGTAATATTGTGAACGCTGACCGCAACTGCCAAGTGACTGATTTGGCGAATTCGACCCTGCTCTTTCTGCTCTTGGCGTAATGACGAAGTCACAAGTCACTGGGGGGTGGAAATTGAGACTTGACAAGTCCAGCCAATGGCGGTATCATCATGTCTCACCAATCCGGCCTGGCTTCAAGACTACGAATTTACTTCATATAATGCTGAAATTATAATTATTTCCCACGCCGGCAGTCGCATTGCAAAGTTCAACACTGGAATGAGGCCAGAAAACGGCCGTGATGCCTTCTGACATCATGCCCACCCCAAGTCCTCTGTCCAGATTGCGTCAAGGCTGGAGGCGGCTGCAATTTTGGGCTGCATTGCCCGAGAGTGGAGGAGCTCTCATCGGGACAACTTTATGCACGTCCTTCCGAGAACATCATGCAGGGTGGAACTGGAAGCCAGTGCCAAGGGGACATTGAAGGTGTGGTCAAGCGCAAATCGCAAATTGCTGCATCTCCTAAACTAGTAGATGTACGAAGTACTTCGAAGTTTCCTTTTTCGTTCCTGACAAGATCTTCGGGTACACTTGCCTCCACTCAGTATTTCAGAAGTCCACGAGTCAAACGGTCACGCCCAACACCCACGGGAACCTCAACCAGGCATCTCCGAGACTCTGTCACATTCAGGTGCATGCCTCCCCCCCCCCAACATGTCTGATGTCAAGTGTTCGCACTGCTCGATCAAGCTAGCCACCTGTAATCCGATGCACGTCGGGTTTGGGCTTGTGCCATCGCCATGTGTCAGCCTTGTAAATCCTCAGCTGGGCTGTCATGCCGACGGCTAAACTACACACCACAGAAACATTCCGCAGGCGATCAAGCCAGCTGGATATAGCTCGGGCTTTGTCAACCGGGAAGGTAAAGATGGTGAAAACGACAATGACCTGAAAAGAAAAGGAGAAGGAGGAAAAAAAAAAAAAAGAAAAAAGAAAAAAGCGCTGTCCTTGTCTATGATGTTAATTGCATCTTCCAACTTTATCCGAAAGCTACGGCATGGGGACTCAGTCTCGGCCAACGTGTTCTTCATCGCCGTTGTCTTCTCCGCATCTAGGCTATCGTGGATTACCTCCAGGCGAACATCACCAAAACAACACGCCATATTGGAGGGAGATGAGTTATGATGGTTGGAGATCAGAGTCTGGCTGCCCACTACGAAGTACGTGCCGACTAAGACGAAGAAGGTTCTGCGTCACTCTGCATCTGTCCTTCTCTCAGTCTCTTCAACCCGGTTTAGTTTTATACCATAAACTACTTCGTACTTTGTAGGCTCCATGAAGACATCCAAGCCCAGATAGTTTCTACAAGAGTGGTTTTACATACATCTTCTAAGTATGAGGCCTTATCATAGGGGTTGTGTGAAAGTCTCCAAGCATCCTAATAACATATCCCCATCCCCTCTTTCTATCATGGTTGCCTGTTCTGTTGAGAGCAGAAGGGGCCCGCTGATAACATCCGAATTAACACATGCTCCAGCTGTCGCGGCCAGTGTCGGATTGTCAAATATCACGTGACATAAATGGGTTCATGTCGGGTCTCTGAAGCTTTGACATTATTGATTTTGACTCCTGAACATCTTCGTCTAACTCCCTCCCCCGTCATAATAATAATCCCACCATTGCTGAAGCCGCACCTCCTCAGCAAAGATCTCCCATCGTCACCACCCACGCGCTTATCAAATCTCAGATCAACGACACACCTCCTTCTCACGTGATCACCAACGAAATTCTTTCATGATTCATCCCATCACGAAAACCAACGACGCTGAGATCGAATAATACACGCCGAAAATTATCACGACCGACGGGCAGTCGCAATTGCCATATTGATACCGATATCGCCGCGCGCATCCTTTTCACATTATCGCGTTATACCGGCAGCGTCGCCTTTGCGCGCCGCCCCTCCCGCTGCATCACCGAGCTGTTTCTTGAGGCCCTTTGCACGTGAAGAAGAAACCGCGTCTGTTGCTCTCTCCATCTCCATTCCGATCGCCCGCCCGAGCTCTTGATGACCAATGCGGTCACAACCCGTCCGCGTCCACCGCCGCACTCGCGATTGATCTCGAACAACCAAACCCTGGCGCCGATTCACTTAATCCAGAGACGTGCCGATCCCCTGGGTCAAGGCCGTGGCGGAGCCTACCAGGGTATGCATCCGCTCTCCGAGTACACAACCTTCGAAGTAGTCTTCTTCTTCCGCCTCGCCGACAAGCACAACCAGAACATAGATCTAGTCTCTGCCATTCTAAGGAGCCATCCCCTGGTCACCCAGGAGAAAGGCTACAATGCGGACCGTCTCACTCCTCCCTCTCTCGTCCACCTAGTGAGGCAGCTGTTGGAGGAGGACCATCGGATCCAGGTCGAAGCCAATGGCGATAGAATCCCCTCGAACACGCCAAATCTCATCAAATTCAACGAGCCTCCTCCTTCCGACGATAAATTAATCCAAGATGCCCTCGAGCGTATCTGGGCGCGGTTCTGGAAGCGCCTCTCCGATGATCTTATCAAGTTCGTCCACGAATGCGACGAGAAGGGGAACAACCTGCTCAAGCAGATTGAAGAGCTTAAGGCGCTCGAGGCTGGGGCGAACCTCATGCGGCCGGCTGTTGGCGTGCCAGGTAGGAATGGCGCCCCGACTGTAGCACAGCACCAGGCTAGGACCACCGCCTCGCCCCTCGCCCCGCCGGTTCCCGAGATGATAAAGAAGGGCCCGAGTCCCGTTCCGGTTCCTATGCCTATGCCTTCAACTTTAACACCAAAGAGAGAGGCTGCGCCAGCTAGTCGGACACCACAACCGCACCATCCACACCCGCTGCGGCCCCTCCAACCAATGGCTGTCCCCGCCAAATCAAATGAACCTGTACGGTCTAATGGCGCCCCTCAAGTATTGCAGGCCCCCGCTGGCGTCTCCCAACCTCTCTCCCCGTTGCCCCAGCCCGGTCGTCCGGCTTCTCCGGCCACGTTGACGCCCAGGCCCGTAGCAAGAGCACCCGACGCCGCAGGGAAGCCCAAGCTTCCACCAGGTGTGCCTGGTCAAGCGTCAGGTCCTCCACCTCTCAAGTGGGAGGCTCCTTATCAAGGGCCCCAACAGCCCGCCTTACAACAACCACAACAACAACAACAACAACAACAACAACAACAACAACAACAACAACAACAACAACAACAACAACAACAACAACAACAGCAGCAGCAACAACGGCCTCTGCAACCTAGTACTGCGCGACCCGTACCCCCACCTCAAGCTATTCAACCGCCACAGCCGCAGCCACAAGCGAAATGGCCTCCAACGACCGTCCCTTTGGCCCCCCAGCCTGGTACTGTCGTCCCGGTCCCGGCGGCTCAACTCCCAACTCCGTCCACCCCTACTCCTACTACCTCTCACGCCGTACTAGCCCCTCCTCAGCCAGCAGCACAACCTCCTCGGCCTCAGGTTGCAGCGGCTGTAAAGCCTATACCAGCCGTAGCCGCTGCACCAGTTTCGCAACCTCGGCCGCAACATGTAGTTCCAACCCCCGCCACACCGGTGGGCCAACAGCCATCACATCCCCACGCCGCGGCCGCTGTCGCTGCTGCTGCTGCTATGCGTGTCCCCAAGCAGACGCCCACCCCGGTACCTCGACCCCAACTTCAACCTCAACAACCTCCACAGCAACCTCCCGTTTTCGCAGCAAAGACCCCAGTATCGGTGGCGCCAAAGATCCCCCCGACCTCTGTGCCTCTTCCCCCCAAACTACCGCAGACTCCGACGCCGGTGCTCCCCTCGGCGCTGCCCGCCCAACAAGTCCCTCCTCCCCCGCAACCAAAGCTCGAGCCTCCTCAGCCTGCCTTGCTCACTCCGCGCCCTCCTCCCCAGGCCGCCGCTCAGGACAACTCGGCCCTTCGCAACACGGCTATCGCAACTTTACAGAAGAGGCTCAGCGGCATCCGCGCCTCGTCATTCTCCGCGCCTCAATCTCCTAAGACCCCGCAGGCCACCACTCCCACTGTCCTCAAAACTGGTCACTCCACTAAGTGGGTGATATCTTCTACGCCATCCACGCCTGGGCCGACGGAACCCGACATAGCCGAAGTACAGAGCCCGGCCTATGAGCAGCTGACGAGCCCTATTCAGAAACCTGCCACACTAAGACCTTCCACGCCCCAACCATCTACCGCTACGCAGCAGAAGCACTCACCGAGACTGAGCTCTCAGAGGCTAGACACCACTGTTTCGAAGCCCCCCCGTGGGCGCTCGAGCAGGGCCGCGGCACAAATCGCTCGGGGAGGACCCGCATCCTCGGTGACAACCCGAAGAAGCCAATCTGTCGCGTCGCAGGTGGATGAGCTGTCCATGGATCACAGCGAGCTTACCGCGAAGGTGAAAGACGAGGTCACGACCCCCAGGATGGTGGCAAGTTCGGCAGCCGCAGAAGAGACGGGCGATACAACGGCGGACGAGAGCGTGACGAGCAGGCGAGCCGCCAGAGCGGGCAGTCTCGTGCGGATGTCGCAAAAACGCAAGCGGCGCGATAGCGACGTCGCCCCCGCGACGCCACCGACACACGTGCAGTGGACGCGCGGCTTCCAAAAGGTCAGCGCATCGGCGCTAGATCAAATAGGCAGCCATCGCCACGCCAACATGTTTGCTAACCCGATCAGGGAGCGAGACGCGCCTAACTACAGCGGCATCGTGCTGCAGCCGCAGGACATCATGTCTATCAAGAAGGCGATCACGCATGGAAACCGCGTAGCGAGCCAGACGGCCGCCAACCTACCGGGCGGCGACCCGGGCACGCCCGTCGTGCTTCTGCCCATCAGCGAGGACCTCGTGCCTCCCAAAGGGATCATCAACAGCGCGCAGCTGGAGCGGGAACTCGTGCACATGTTCTGCAACGCCGTCATGTACAACCCGGATCCCGATAGGGGACCGGGCCCGGCCTTCATGAAGCGCGGGCACGGGCAGGGCGGCGACGATAGCCTCGGGTACCAGATGGACGAGTTCGGTGTCGTGAGGAATACGCGCGACATGTTCGTCGAGGTGGAGAAGCTCCTGACCGACCTACGGAACGCGGAAAGCCAGAGGGGCGTGCCTCCCGCTTCGGCGGTATCGCTGACTCCCAGAGCGGCGAGCACAGCTGCTGGTGGTAGTAGTGGTGCGACGGCCACAGGAGGAGGAGGGGGAGGTGATGACACGGCTGATGATATGGATGAGTTGGCGCAGGACGACGGGACCTCGACCGCGAGTAGAAGGAAACGCGTAATAAAGGCATAGGTGCCTTGGCGGACCGTCAGGAGCCGCGGACGAGGTCTCCCGTCTGAGGCAAGCGCGACGCCGAGTCCGGGGAACGCCGCGAATCATAACGCAGCCACTTCTGGACGTGGGACAGCAGTCGGAGATAGTAGGGGAAAGGGAAGAGGCGCTTCTACTGTGAGGCGAACTGGACGTAGGCGGATGGGACGCTAATTGAAGGCTCAGTACTTTTTTTTTACTTTAGATTTTTGGGAGGAGACGGTAGACAGCGGAATTGTATCATTATGTTGAGGTAACTTGATTTCCCGTTTTTTTTCGAGGAAGAAAAAAAAGCGAAAGATAATATGAAAAGTTGAACTCGACCGACAGGATTCGTCTATTTCCATACATCTATCTCTTGTGCTCTCACATCTATGCTCCCTTCCCCCCTCTAAACCAAAAAAACTACAATAATCCCACGAAATCCACTACCTCTTCTTCCCCTTACTAGCCTCCGTCGCCAACTCCGCCAAAGCCCTCTCATAAAGCCCAATCCTCCCCTCATCAACCTCCCCATCCCTGATCCCCTCCTCCTCACCCAACCTAACCCTCTCCACACCTCGCTTCCTCGCGATCCTCCTCCCCCTAACGACTTCACCCCAGAACCAACCCCCCTCTTTCCCATCCGGCACCAAAGTCCACGCCCAACCCTTTCTCCCCGCCCTAGCCGTACGACCGACACGATGGACGTACGCCTCGACGCTGGGCGGCAGGTCGTAGTTGACGACGTGGTCGAGGTTGGGGAGGTCGATGCCGCGGGCGACGAGGTCAGAGGCGACGAGGAGGCGGATGCGGGACGTGTTGAAGTGGGAGATTGTGCGGCGGCGGGTGTGCGGCGGGGTCGCGGACGTGAGGGTGCCGAGGATGGGGGCGAGGGAAGGGTTGAGGAGGGTTAGGAGGCGCGAGAGACGGAGGGCGGATTCGTTGGATTTGGTGAAGATGAGGGCTGTTGATGGGAAGATGGGGGACGAAGTCCTGGACTTGTTGGGGGTGGTCGTGCTCTCGGCGTCTGATTCTTCGGAGGAGGAGGACGACGACGACGACGACGACGAGGCGGGTTCTTCGGTTTCGGTAGCAGTGGCGGTACTGCGCATATGTGAGCTCATGAGGAGCTCGTGTAGGAAGAGCGGCTTGAGGTTCTCGTCCCTAAGGCGAATGGTAGCCTCGTGGAGCGTGTCGGGCAGGACGAGTTCTTCCGCAGCCTGCACCGCGCCGGTGCCGCCGAGGACGACAAGTTGAGGCCGCTTGAGGTCGAGTTCGCCCATGGCCGCTAAGCTGCCTTTGCTCGTGAGTGTAGCGCTCAGGAAGACTTTCCTGACACCGCTGAGATGCGAGTTGGGGAAGTCCCGCGCCCCGATGGTGCTGCTGGCGTTGGGATCGGTCGTTTTGAGGGCGTTCATGACGATGGGTATCCAGTTTTGATAGCTTTGCTCCAGGAGCTTGTCGCCTTCGTCGATGATGAGCCAGCGGACGTAGTCTAGGGAGAAACCTTGGGTTTGTTGGATGTGGTCGACGAGGCGGCCGGGTGTGCAGATGAGGATGTCGACGGTGGAGTTGAATTTGAGGATATGGTCTGGCAACGTTCCTCTTATGACCTTTTGACGATGCTGTTGTTGAGAGGCGGTGTCGTCCTCCTCTGTTAGAAGCGCATCGGCGTTACCTTCGCCCTCGGCCGTTTTGTAAGCCTCCGGATCATACCGCTCTTCCCTCTCGATAAGAGCATTCTGCTCAGCCTTGATGGCCTGGCTACCATACGCGATACCAATCCGCACACGCTTTCGTCCCTGCCCATCAAAAGCGCTCGCGCAAGTCTCAAACGTTTCCTTCGCCTGCTTGACCAGCTCTCTCGTAGGCAACACAACCACGGCGCGCAATCGCGTAACCACTCCCTGGCTGAGATCCTGGACGATGGGGATCGCATACGCTAGGGTCTTTCCAGATCCGGTGGCGGCCGAGACGAGGACATCACCCTGGAGACGCTTCGCCGTCGGCAACAAAAGGGGGATCGCTGCAGTCTGGACCGCAAATGCGTCCTTGTAGCCCTTGGACTCCAACGAACGAGCTACCTTTTCGGGAATGCCGAGATCCGTGAACGGTACCCGCGTGCCTTCCTCGACGCGAATCGGCTCGGAGATCCAGGAGGGGAGCGCGTCGAAGGCCGGCCGGGCGGAGGAATCCAACTCTACCGGCGCGGGTTGAGGAAGCGGCTGCAGCCCATGCGTCTCGACCGGTTCGGCGCCCTCCCCTTGGGCGTCGTCGGCGTTTCCTGCGGGCTTGCTCGTGACGAGCGCTTCGGGGGGCAGGAACTGGATATTCCTGAGCGCCTTTTCTTTTCTGTCCAGAACCGCTTGGTGGTGTTTCGCTACGGCTCCGTGGCCCTCTGCTGCTTCTTCGGGCTCCGTCTTTGCCTCTTTTCGCTTCTTTTTCTCCTTCTTTTCCTTCTTCCCTTTGGATTCCTCGGGTTCTGGGGAAGGAGCCTTTTCAGCCTCGGCGGGAGGGGCAGTCATCTCGACGTCTTCATCCTTCGAGGCTGGGCCCGGCGGTTCCTCACCGCCTGATTTCCTCCGTCTCCTCTCCTCTTTCTCCTCCTTGCGCCTCTTCTTTTCTTCCTTTCTTCGCCTTCGTTCCTCCTTCTCCTTCTCCTTCTCTACCTCTTCTGGCGATTTCTCCTCCTCCTCCTCTCCCGCAGACGCGCCACCATCCAGCATGCTCACGTCCTCGTCCGCGCCATTTTCCGTCCGGCCATCTTTCTTCTTCACCTTCTTTTCCTTCTTATCTTTCTTCGCTTTCTTCTTCGGTTCGGGCTCCGCGTCTACCTCTTCAGGACTCGGACCCTCCCCATTTTCTACCGTATTTTCTTCGCCCCTAACTCCTTCCCTGTCCCCATCCTCACCGCCATCCCTCTCCTCCCACTTCCTCTTCCTCCCTGCATCCCCATTCACCCCCGTCACTGAGTCCTTCTTCACCTTCGGAACATACCGCGCGTACGAAAACGAATCACTCGGCACAGGCGGCGGCGGCGCTGGAATTCCACCGGTCCCAGACTCATCTCCATGTAAAGTAACCCTGGACTGCACTTCCTCACGACCTTCGTCTCGGACTTCTCCCGCTTGAGGCGTCGGTTTCGTTCTCGGCGGGGGAATGTATCGAGCATACATTTCGCGGAATCGGTTCAGGGTTTGAATTGGACGACAGTGTTCCCATGCGTAAAAGAGGAGGGTTTTTTTTTAAAAAAAAATTAATTATTATCCCCTCCCTTTTTCCTTTCCTTTTTTGGCCGTGAAATGAATGTGTTGAGGTTGAAAATGGGAGGAAGGAAGCTGCTCCCCACTACTGTTTTTACTGGGATCTTTTTTTTCGCTTATCAAGAACTTGGTCTCTTATCGCGGGTTCTGCCAGAGTTGACCGCCTTCCTGATTTACTCCAGTTCCTCATCAACCTCCTCTCCACGCTTCCACTTGATCGAGGCCTTGCCCAGATTTCAACTCACCTCGGCCAAACCTCGATATTAAAAGCCGTATAATTTATAGTTCAAATTTAGCAAACGATTCATATATAGAGCGCCTCCAATACAGGTCTCGGGTTTCAATAACCCTACGAGAACCACCCAAGGCTTCACCACACCAACCGGGAAGCCATTATCACCTTCGCACCAACTTCATCACGACCTCTTCACTGGCCAAGTGGTCATATTCCAGTGAATATAAATATTTTTGTCGAAGGGAGCTCCCGGCGACGCAGAGTTTCATGATGAGTAACTGCATTATGCTTGGGATGAAACGCAATTTCCCTAGCTGCCCTTTACCAAATTTCTTCCTGATCCTCTGAATGACTTGCAAGGCTACAAATAAGAATCGAACGATGTTCTTCATCAATGCATTGAGATTTGATTCATTCATGCCTGCTAAAAACTGCAGTATCAACTAAAAAATAAATAAATAAATAAATATGAAAAAAAAAAAATGAAGGAGATGCGTTTTCAAACTAGCTTATCCAACCCAAAGACTAACCATGCTCCAAACCCCCAAGAAACGAGAAACGAAATGCCCTTTCTAAACGCCATCTCTTCAACCCTCTCTATATCCGGAGGAAAAGAGTAACTCGAAAATCAAGAAATGCATGCTATGCAGAGAAGGTATAAAACAACAAGAATAAATAATCAACCCGAAGTGGTTCCGAGCTTAGGAAGTGGGCCAGCGAGGAGCGTTGATGATGAAGCCCATGAGAACACCAGAAATAATACCAGTGGCCGGGAGGGTGATGAACCAGCCGAGATAAATCCAGGCAACCATGCGCCAGTTGATGGATCTCCAGTCGCCGTTGCAGAGACCAACGCCCACGGTAGCACCGGTGATACATTGGGTGGTTGAAACTGGAAGCTTGAGCCGGGTAGCCATAATGATAGCAATGACACCACCCATTTCAATCGAGAAACCTCGAGATGGCGACTGGAGCGTCAAGCGGTTGCCTAAATTGGCCATCACGTGATAGCCGTACGACAACAAGCCCAGAACAATTCCGACGCCGCCAAAGACACTAAGAAGAAGATGTGTTAGTCTAAGTATGAAGGTGAGACACGAGTCAAACGTACAGAATCCAGGTGGGCACCTGAGACTTGCCCGACTCGGGAAGGGCTCCCTTTTGCCAAATCTCGTAAATGGTAGCATAGGGGCCGATGGCGTTAGAAACGTCATTGGCGCCGTGGGTAAAGGAGGCGGTCGCAGCAGTCATGATTTGAAGGAAGGTGAAGAGGTATTCCGTCTTGTTGTCGAACTGCTGGGCACGAGCATGCATCTCCTCAACATCGCCGCCAATAACACTCTTCTTGGACTGGGAGCCAACGACATCCTGGTCGACACCGCGGAGAGCAGCCCACTTGATGTACCAGAAGAGGACGCGTCCCGAGTACCAAGCGCCATCGGGCTTGGGGCCAACGAGAGACTTTCTCTGGGGTTGCTCCTGAACCCCGCCCACAGAGTGATCTCCGTCCGAGTCGACAACCTTCTCACCGGTAATAGCACTGCCAGTCTTGTCGCCGGCGCCATTCTCAACATCGCCGCGCGCGGCTCGGTCCCTAGCACGCCTGGCCTCGAGTTCTTCTTGAGTGAGATGTCCCTCGTAGAAGTTTTTGACTGGGCCCTTGAAGTGTTCGGGCGCAGGGGGGACTGGACCTCTCTTGAGGAGGAAGGGCCCCTGGAAGATGTGGTACCACTTTATCTGCCAGTCTTCGAGGACGATGACTCGGTAGAGCCACGGCAGAAGCGTCAAGGCGACGAGGAGACCGAAGCCAACACCAGTGGCGACGATGACACCGGGAATCTGGGCGTCGGTGAGGTCGACCTTGTAGCTGCCACCCTTCCAGATGAGCAACATAGCAAGGAGTGCAGCGCCGATGGCGAAGTATACAGGCACAGCCAGGAGGCCCTTCTTGAGGGGGTTGTTGCGGAGGAGGATAGCGTACTTGGTGATGGAGAAGATGAGGGCGGCAAAAATACCCGACAGGACGGGGGCGATGACCCAAGCGAGAAAGACCTGGACGACACCGCCGGTAATGACAGCGGTCGGTCCGTCCTTACTATTGCCCACCCACTTAACACCGCCAGCGCCAACAGTGGCTATACCCATACCAATGACTCCACCGAGGAGGGAGTGGGTGGTAGAGATGGGCAAACCGAACTTGGTAGCCACGGTAAGGAAAGTGGATGAGGCGATGACGGCGCAGACCATGCCAAGCATGAGGAGCTCAGGGGTGTCCTTGAAAGCGGTGGTATCGACAACCTTGGTTCGGATAGTATCCGCAACACGAGCACCTACACCGAGGGCACCGCTAAATTCCATTATAGAGGCCAGAAACATGGCTTGGAGGTATGAAACCGATCGTGCAGCGACCGAGTTGGCCCAGGAGTTGGCCACATCGTTGGCACCTAACATTGGAGGGGGAGATGCGTTAGAAGATGATGGACGGCATTACGAGTCTTTGAAGAGGCACGGGACGTACCGATGTTCCAGGCATCTAGAAAGGCAAATATTGTGCCTACGGCGAAGAGATAGTTGAACTGTGACAACACCATGTTGGGCAACGTTGGATATGTGTTGTCTGCTTTTCCGTACGAAGTGGATAGGTAAGGTTTAGGTGGTTATGATGGGAAGGGTCAAGGAGAAGAGGCAAAGGGAGGACGTGATAGGGTTGGGATATCCTCAAGACGGGCTCCTTTGAGAGCTTGGACGAGGAAGTGTTTTTCGCCTTGGAGGGAAAGGGGCCCAGGAAGGGTAAGAAAAGGCAAGCTTAAAGAGGCGGATGAGGACAGGAGAATTGAGTAGGAGATGGGAGCGGATGGAAGAAGAAATATATACATCTCGGGATCCTAGGCTAATAGCTAATATCTCTCTTGATTTTTCCTGTGTTTCGAGGGATTGAGTGGCATGGGCAGTCTTCACCATCTTCACGCGCAGGGTCAGGACTATTTTCCCAAAAGGGAAACCGGACATGCGACAGGTGTAGTGTAGTGTAGACAAGAAGAGAATTTAGAGTCGGCAGCGAAAAAAACAACTGATTAGACTAGTAAATGTGCTTGCAGTGTAAGTGGAGGCATGTACGATGTAGAGTACATGGCCAGGGGAGTGTGAGTTGTGGGTGATGGCGGGAAGGGGTGGGGGTTGATTCTGCATCAGTGTCCGCATCTTCAATGTACAGTACACACAGCTCGTTTCACCAGTAAAAATAGCTGTACGAGGATCGTGGGTGAGCATTGATCAATTGATGGGAAGGAAGTAAGTGGCAGTCAGGGTCGAGTGGTGAGAGCCAGAAAGAGCGAGTGGACCGGATAGGCATGTGGGATGGGGGCAAGCGAAAATGGGAGCCGCAACTGATTCTGAAATCGATTGATGTCAGGACCAACGTGCATCACTTCCCAAGCTGGACACCGAGGAGAGGGCGTGGAGAACCGGGGTTTGGTGGGGGCAGGGGAAGGGGGGTGTACCTTGACAATCAATCTGACCTCTGCTCACAGACTGCTGGCGCTTGTACAGTATGGAAATACTTTGTGCTTCGTACTTCGTAGCGTCCGTCGTACTTCACACCAGTGCTCAACCCACAAACAGCACAACACTTTAACGTACCCGTACGAAGCACGAAGTGGGAATCCCTTTAGTCGGCTTTAAAAAGAGAGATGCGCTATGAATAACATTAATAATGCTTAATGAAGATCGGGCAAGTCTACTGCCTGCTTGGAAGCTCGAGTGAGCCAGAATTAAGAGTCTTAAGGTCCAGCCCAACTGCCTGCTGGTGGAAAGTCGACAGCTCAACTGCCCTCACCGATTCCAGAAACGAGAGGATAGACATACGAAGTAGATTAATATCAAACCATCGGTGTCGAACTCGGGTTGGGCCCGTAACACGAGTCTCGTATGAGAGCCCGGCTATTGTGAAGTGCGGTGCAGTGCTAGAAAAATTCTTACAACTAGCAAGTCTGGGCATATCCACAGAGTAAGAAGACGGAAAGTCAAACACCAATGCCATGCGAAGAGACAGCCCAAAAGTAATCGATCGACACCGATGCTGTGTCCACTTTGGATGCAGGCCCAGTTTAGTGCCTCCAGACCCGCGATACTCGCCCTTTTGTGGCAACTATTTTTTCTGTTCTTTTTTTAATCATTTCCTTTTTTAGACATCAATTGATCAGCGGCAAGACGCGGAATAATTCCAAGAGTTCACGATCTGATATCGATCGATGGATTTGCGGGTTCGAAGCTTGGACTTCCGAAGGTCAATTAGTGAAATATGAAATATCAAGCACGACTTACCGAGACATGGGGATGATGCTCCAAATTTGCAATCCATTGGCCGCCTATCTCTTCAGTTTAATCGTGGGGGAGAGTTGGGCCAACGCTCCAGATTCAGTCCACAATAACATCCCGACCATGAAGTACTTCGTACGCACTTGATTATCGACAATCTGGAGACGACGCCACAGCAAGCGGGGGAAATGGGGAGAAAGCAAGATCCCTCTGGGAAACACTAAAGGCAGGACTGCCATGGAGATGACAATAGAGTTTCGAAGTGACACGAAAGGAGGAAACATCTGATGGAGTGTAATCATGTTCTAATATTAGCCCAGCGGAGGCTTCACAAGGGCAAGTTTGAAACGTAGGCATATCTGATGCTCCTAGCCGTCACTTGGCACCGATATATTTGGATATGGCGACTTGAAACGAGCATTTCTTGACCGGGTAGAGGCTATGTGGAATGTCGACGGTTTCTCGAAAAAGTGGGCGAGCACAACTTACTTCGTACATTTGACGTTTCTCTGCCGCTCTTGGTCTTGGTCAAAGTCGCGTGCCCTCCCCAGAATATGCCCACTTTTTACAGCTTGATCAAACTTCAAGCTTGCTTTCGGACCAAAAAAAGAAACATAGGTACATACAACAAGTAGTGTAGTTCCTTCTTGTCTTAGCGCCTTCGACAGTAAGCTTCACCAAACTTCAGGTGCTTTCTTTGATGTTGAAGGAGCTACAGCCAGACCACATGTTAATCCAAATAGTACGTGTAAACTATGAAGTACAAGTCGACTAATTTAGTTTACGTAGTCCAGGGCGGACAAGATCTCTCTTGCTTCGGCCGCACCTTCTAAAGATTCCAGAATGAATCATGGAGTAATTACGAAGTACTGTACTTCGAGACTCAAAATTGCCTTTGGCCAATAAGAAACTTAGATTCCACCACACCTTACACAAGCTTGCTGCCGATTGGCCAGGAGCGAAAGCTCCTGTCCTATTCCAGTAGTCACGGCGCCGGATGGTACCTTGACGAGTCTGTTTCCTGTCGCTTGCGTCGCAGTTATGGTTAAACAAATCACGACCTCAGATGTCAACACGTGCGTGGGCCTTTTCACAAGCTCTTCAACGCTTCAACGCTTCAACGTCTCCCCCTCCCTCATGATGGGAGTAACTGCCCTTGCTAGATTCCATCTTGAAGCCAGCACCACGACGCCCCATACAATATAGCACTCTCCGCAGTACGAAGTACTTCCAAGCACCTATCTATATTCACATCTGATGTTCGCAGCGAGCTACCACTGTGAGCTCTAGGCTCCGTCACAACATGAAGCAGCTCAACACGCTTCATCAATTGATATCGAGGATATTATATCCCCGTGCTCTTCTTCGATATCTTCCCCGTCAACTGGTACACGTCATTGATGCATTGACATCACCATATTTGTCGACTCAGCTCTTGCAGCAAAGCAATGAGCCAGCTTTGAACCCCGCATGCCCTCACCCCATCGATTATCCGATAGCTTGCTCGCCTCAGAGCATAAGCTCGGGTCTCAAGTTAAATATCTCTTAGGGATGAATGGGGCATAATAGGCTGCGAGCCTTCAAGGCAGATCTGGTCTACTTCGTTCTGTACTTTCGTACGAGGCATGTTACGAGGGTCTGCCCACGAGCTTCGGTGATGCTTTGGGAATGGCGCCGATGGACACCCCGGAACTGCTCTACACTACGCACACGCCAGCTCGCCAGGCTACCCCTACTGGCCAGACGACCCTGCCTTCACCTGTCGAGCCAGCTAAACTACGTTCCAGACATGCGAAGTTAGTACCTCGTAGTGTACTCACTGCTCCCTATGATGTTTTGTTGTTGGCGTCATCGTCCTCGCCTGCGTTTATCGCCGAATATTGCATCGGGAATATGCTCGTCACTCGGCCTTGTTTCAAGCTCTGTAGCACTGAGATATGTGCTCATCTTTTTATTCCATCCTTGGCTGTTGACATCGGCTTTACTCTTTGCTTTTGACCCAAGCTCCGCTCACCACATACCTGGAGGGATCATCCAGGAGTCGTTATCTTTTTTTTTTTTCTTTTTTCAACACTGCTTCGATGGGACAGATTCCCAGGAGTACCCGCCCGACCAGTGTCTCTAGGGATGAAATTCAATGTTATTAGCCTAGTGGCTCCAAACTCATGGCCTCAATCTGCAATACCTGGGGTGGTCCCATCCCGGAGTCTCGGTATCGGAAGCGGGTAGGTGCTAGACGAAAAGAGTTGCCCCCGCATCACCGATTATCTCCCTTTGTCGGCATTATCACCCTTCGACGATGAAAGTTTGATCTAGGAGTCTCCCACGACTGGAGCAGCATCTAGACCCAGGCGTCCTAGAGAGGCGCTTCGCAGCATAGAAGCTAAGCCGGCGATCCCATGCGAAGATCCATCTTCCGTATCTTACCTTTTCCCGTAGATAACAGGGGGTTCGACCATCTTTCCACAGCTCCCTTTCGCCGCTTGTTGCCATACACATCAACTAAAACTGGAGTAGCATTCTTTACCAGCATGTCCTTACATGATGAGAATTTCAATTGCCTTGCGGCCTGAGAGGCCCTGTTCCGTCTTTAGGACGCGATCTTCGTACTCGGTGCCCGTCTAGGCAACTCGACATCCCCTTAGTTTGCAAGTAGAGTGGCTTCCATCGACCATCCTTGTGATGAGGCACTTTGCTCACGAGCCAAATTACTCTTTTGGACACCGCCTCTAAATGAAATGCATCCCACGGGTCTCCGAAGTACATGGTATCCTTCAAAGTCATGCAAAGGCAAATCACTGTCTTCCGCATCCCCGATCTTATCGATACCCCCTCTCCCGGCAAGCCTGTATGTACAGTACCTGGCCCTCTAAGAGTGGGTTTGAGAGCGCTTATTGACTGGGTTCCACCACCATGGTCCTCCACGGCGTGCAGGGGGCCCTCCCCTGTGTGCGTAGCGAGAGCGTTGCATCTCGCAATGTAATGTACGCCTCCCCTATGTCTCAATTTGCCTGATGTTTGGACCGAGAGGGGAAAGTGATCACACGAGCAGGACAAGCAATTGGCGTTCTCCCTCCCCGCCAAAATTCCAACCTGTGGCCGTGGGTTTGACTCATGTCACCCGTAAAGCTGAAGGCTCTGCCACTTCAGGCCACCCACTTCTGCTGAGTTGTACGGCTATCCCACGCGGGCGTTGGCATTGCTCGATGCCTTTACAAAGATCTGTTTTCTAATTGGTCCTGTTGAAAGCACTCGCGCGATATTAGGGGGAGGGCGGACTGCAAAGTTCGTTGAGAGAAGTATGAAGGTCTTCCGCACTACTTGGCTTGGCTTCCCACTCACTTACCGAGCCTGAACTAGGAAATCATTCTCAAGACGCGATCTTATGCGAACAGCTGTTTTAAAAACCCTGAAGGATCAGTATCAGGTTACCAACCACGAGCTGCACAAAATAGATCGATCCTTAGTGGGGTTTTCTGTAAGGCCATCTACACGGCCTCCCCTTCACCAACTACATCATATTGCCGAGATTTCTTGGCACTGCTTGGCCCCCCTTCGTGTGTATGGACTAGAGTGTGAGCGCTTGCCAGTGAGAGCGATGTTGTGCACCTGGTGAGCGCTGATGGGCGGTCGCTGATGCGGTAGCCAACGAGAGCAGAGGAATCAAACACATGGGTTCGGAGCCTCCAGCCCAGCCCGGGATGTTGCTCGCGAGACCCACTTCCCGTCCCGCCCCAATCCCGATCCGATTCCACGAAGTTGGAAGTTGGCTATCGAAGATCTCGGGGATCGCTAATATCCGAAAGGTCTTGTGGCGAAAATTCCACGCTTTACTGGTAGAATTCATTGGAAAGAGGGAAATCTTAGGACAGCTCGATGCGAGACGTTCTTGAAATTCAAATCATATTATAGCTTCATCTCGACGTGAGAAGTGAGAGATTTTTTTAGGCAAGTACTATACATCCTCCTTGGTTTCCACCATGAACATCAATAAGAGATTGCAGGCACGAATAGATCCCGACTCTGTTGAGCCTATCTTGCCCCACGCGGGCTCGCCAGCTGCCGTTAATCGAAGAGCGTAGCGACCTTGTCCATCAGGAAGCTCATCGAATCCGGTGTGAAGGGAATCTCCGCGGCGCCAGTCTTACTGTATACCTTGAAGACGCCCTCAACACCCAAGGCATCGGTCTGGACCAATACGGTCTCGGCCTCGCGGTTTGTCCTCATAGTGATGACAGCGATCTCGCCATCTGCCCTCAAGTACTCGAACTTAGACTCCTCAACGGCGTAGCTAGGGTAGAACTCGATCTCGAGTGTGGGTTTCCAGTCCTCAATCCACTTGGCATTACCCTGGTAGATGTCACCCGTGGGGACGATGGACCCCTCTCGTACGTAGACGGGTAGCTCGTCGAGGGGCAAGGCGACCTCGATCTCCGTACCTCCGTCGTAGATGGCGGTCTTGTTAAACCAATCGACGAACTTCCGCGACGCCGAGTTCTCGCCGGCGTCTGGGAAGTACACGGTACGCACGCCGCCTTCGGTGATGAATGGTGCGACGAAGAATTCCGCGCCAAAGGCGTAAGAGTCTCCCGTCTCGTAGATTTTGGCGTCGGCGGGGTACTCGAGGAAGAGGGCGCGGATCACGGGGAGGCCCGTTTGCGTGGATTGGTAGGTGTAGGAGCGGATGTAGGGGATGAGACGGGTATGCCAGTCGGCAGTCTTTTTGAGGACCTCGACGAGCTCGCTGCTGTAGGGTTCGTACCAGGGCGTGTGGCCGTCTCCAACCATGATTTCCTAGGGGGCGATGAGTGTAAGAAACATGTTCTATCAACTCTGGAGCCACATACAAGCCATCGGGATGGTAACTTACATAGTGGGGCGAGAAGGCGCCGAATTGCATCCAGCGAGCCCAAAGCTCCTCGCTGGGTGTTGTTTCATTGGGCCTTGTGTAGCCGCCAATATCAGATCCCCAAGTCGAGAAAAGAAGGAGACCCGCGCGGATACCCGAGGCAACGGAGAAAGCGAGACCTTCCCAGTCGGCCTGGGAGTCGCCGTTCCAAACGGCCGTGAGGGAACGAGCGCGATCGACGACGGAGCGAGAGAAGGAGAAGAAGTTACCGGCGCCCCACTTGTCGACCATTACTTCGTAGCAAAGCTGCTGGAAGATGGTATTGTGGATGTTTTGGAGCTCGTCTATTTGGGGGAACCCACATATGTCAGTCTTTCCTTTTGCTTTCTCCCCAAGTACATGAGAGAGTAAGAAGAATATCTCTTACCTGGGAGTTCATGCTCCTCGCCGCGATCAATCTTGAAGCCCTTGACGCCAATATCGGCGAAGTAGCGGAGTCTCTCCTGGAAGTACTCGTAAGCTTCGGGGATGGTGAGGTCGAGGGCCGGGCCGAGGAACTCTTCGCCGTTGATGCCGGGGAAGAGCCAGCCGTTTTCTAGAGCAGTTGTGTAGAGCTCGGTGTCTAGGAAGGCTCTATTGGCAACCCAAACCTGACACGGAGGAGAGACATGTTAGTGGGGGAAACCAAGAGGTATAAAGTGAGGACTCTAAGCTGAGGGAACGGGAAAAAAAGAAACGAACCTGGAAGTCGTAACCCCACTCGGTGATGTTGACGATGAAGGCCTCCGGGTCGGGGAAGAACTCGGGATCGAAATCGAAGTTGCCGAAAGACATGTTTCCGGTGCCATACGGTCCTATATCTTCCGTCAGCGCTATCTCCAAAGCTTTCTAGCTCATGCCATCTCCACGTACTATCAGCAAACATCGCCGTGGCGCGAATCTCATTATAATACAAATGATCCACAACATCATACAGATTCTCCTCGGCATTCTCCACCGACCCATGGAAATCCCTCAAGATATTATCCGACCAGAAAACGGGCCCATACCCGGAATCCGGCGGCAACTCCGGCTTCGACGACAGCTCAGCGTACTCCCTCAACAGGGCCTTGAGGTCCGGGTTGAAGAGGACCTTGTAGCTGACCTCCTCGTCGGCGGCGAAGGAGAAGCTCGCTGTCGAGCCCTCGAAGGCGAATGTGCCCATGGCGAGGGTGTCGACGTAGACGCCGAAGCCGGAGCGCGTGAAGAAGAAGGGGGCGCGGGCGTTGGCGTAGTTGATGCCGCGCTGGTCGCCGAAGAGGCCTTGCACGGGGAAGGTTATGTTGTGGTTGGCGATGCTGCCGTTGAAGGGGTATTCCCAGACGCCGTAGATTATGTCGTCGGATTCGAAGGTGAAGCTTGAGGTTGTAATGACGCCGTCGAAGGGCTCCTCGGGCTCTGGTTGGGGTTGAGGTTCTGGCTGAGGTTCTGGTTCTGGCTCAGGCTCAGGCTGAGGTTCCTCAGGTTCTGGCTGGGGATTTGGTTGAGGCTCCGGCTCCGGCTCCGGTTCAGGTTCAGGCTCAGGTTCGGGCTCTGGCTCTGGCTCTGGCTCTGGCTCTGGCTCTGGCTCTGGCTCTGGCTCTGGCTCTGGCTCTGGCTCTGGCTCTGGCTCTGGCTCCGGTTCGGGCTCGAGTTCGGGCTCTGGCTGAGGTTCTGGTTCCGGTTCCGGTTCTGGCTGCTGTGGCTCAGGTTCCTCAGGTTCTGGTTCTGGCTCGGGCTCTGGCTGAGGTTCTGGTTCTGGTTCTGGCTGGGGATTTGGTTGAGGTTCTGGCTCTGGTTGAGGCTCCGGTTCCGGCTCCGGTTCTGGCTCGGGCTTGGGTTCCGGCTGAGGCTCTGGTTCTGGCTCTGCCACCGGTTCTTCGGGTTCTGGCTGGGGCTCGGGTTCCGGCTCGGGTTCCGGTTCAGGTTCTGGTTGAGGCTCTGGTTCTGGCTCTGCCACCGGTTCTTCAGGTTCTGGTTGGGGCTCGGGCTCAGGCTCCTCGATAACCACCTCTTCATTACCCTCGCCTCCCTCCTCTGGATCCTCCTGATCAGGAACTTGCTCATCAGGTTCCTGCTCCTCACCGCCTCCGGGGACATCAACAACAGGCGGGTCTACCTCTATCGGGTCATCTGGAGCTAGCTCATCTCCAGGAACTTGAAGGGGTACGATGTCCACCTGAACCACACCAGGTGAGACCTCCGTGTATCGAACAGTCGAAGCAACGCGTCTTCTATGTTCATCTGCGCTCGCGGCCAAAAGAGCCTTACCTCCAGCAGCCGACCCGGAGTAGATGGTGTTGGCTACGGAGAAGGCACCCTCGCGAAACACTAGGGAAGATGAGCCATCCTCGGACGTAGAAACTCGAAGGGCATTTGCCGAGGGGACAATCGCCCCCGCGACTAAGAGGGAGGCGTACAAAAGGAAGACCATATTGTTTTCGTTGCAGTGGCCGATTAATATTTTCTCAAGAAAAACAAAAGCGAATGTAACGATTGGCAAATAACACGAGGAACGAAGGACGACAATAAGTGAGAGATTGTCTCCTCGGCGAGGCAAGCCTAAATGGTCGGAATAGTTCTTACTCTCCGCACAGCTCAGTTCAGCTCTGCGGCCTTGGAGTTCAAGAAACTAGGGTGAGGGAAGCGAGGAGAGAGAGCTATATTTCGGAGCTCTTATATATAAGCTCATTCTCCAACTTATTCTTTTTCCTTCTCTATGGCTGTACGGAGCTGCACCATTCTCGACCGGCCATTGCTGCAGGTACATATTACACAACACACCTTAATATCGCAGAAGATAGGATATGCTGGCATTGGGCAGGGTGGGGGAGTGAAGACCGACAGGGTATGAGAGAAGATATCTGGATTCGAATGAGAGAATCAGGCAATCGCGCCCCTTTCAGGCCCTCGCTTCGCATGCTCGAACGGCTGGACATGTCAGTTCCCTGTTCCTTCTCCTCCTCGTATCAGGCGTTCATACCGAAGGCATACAAGGACACCATCTCGATCAACTCTTCCCGCTCTACTTTGCGCGAAGGAGCGTATCGCTGTCCTGTCAATTCATCTCATGGTATGGATATTTTTTTTCCTGGCCGTCTCTTGCCTGACAGTATCGTCGGATGACGTTTGGTCCGCTATCTTTCTTTCTCGTCTTCCCGTCTCTCTTTCGCTTAAAAGCGAGGGCCACGGCCCGGATGATGTCGATGTTTTTCCTTTCCCCATTTGGCGGCTTTTATAGACGTCCCGCGTCCCGTTGCCTTCAAGTTTCTTCGCGTGTGTCCCTATTTTCCCGAACAGCCCGATTCCCGGGAACATTTCCCGTTCATCCTCTGCTGTTCTGGGTCGCCAAACTTTAATCGGTTTCCTATTTTTCCTGGCCCGGTAGAGAAGACGAGAAGGGAAACTACCCGGTCGGTCCCATCAGAGACCCGTACAGATACAGAACCTTTCCCAGAGTATATCGGCGTGCGTCTTTGTGGTGTCTCCTCTTCCCGGCTTCTCTCCAAGACGGGCTCTCCCCTCCTCGTCGGATAAATCCCCTGCGCGATCAATTTTATCCTCGTATCCGTCCAATTGATTACCGTTTTTGTTCCCGTCTGTTGGCGGGTTAATGGTTTCCTTTTGCTCAATAGAGCGATGCTGACACCCAATGTGTTGGTATCGCTCAACTGAAGAGGGAAGAGGGGGACAATTCCCTCGCTCAAGGATCGATATCGATATCTGTTCATGACCTATTATGGCTCATTTGGTCAATGAAGCCTAGCCAAGACTTTCCGATAGTCTAATGCCCGGCCCCGAAGCAACCTCAATGTTGGAGCTCGGCTCCGAATACCAGTAGACATCTCGGACGTTTTGATGCAGATATTCGCTAGTATACAGACATCACAGACCCATTATCAATCTACCCTCTCTTCTCTGCCCCTCAGAAACGCTAAGAGATAAACTTCCTTGATTCTGAAGCTACAGCCTCAAGTCTCATCCTCTCTCAATGTCCTCGTAGTCGAAGTCCACGTCTCAGCCCTCATCGGCCTCCTCACAATCGGCGTGCTACTCCCGCTCGTATTCCTACTACCCCTCGAAACTTCCCGACTTTGCGTCCGGCCGCTATTTTCCCGACCAGCCTCAGCCTTAGACACGGCAGCAATGGCCGATCGAAGCGGACCGACCTTGTCCCCGGCCCACGCGGGTGTCCTCGTGCCGCTGGTCGACGCCGTCATGTCGGGACAGGCAACCATGCCCTCCTTCACGTGGAGTGTATCGGCATCGCTTCCGTCCTCTTCCTTGAACCCAGACATCGGGAACGTAGGATACCGCACTAATTTCCTCGCCGGATCGCGGACCGGCGCGAGGATGTCCGCTCCCTCCCTAGTCACTGGTACGCCGAAGGAGCCTCGCTCCCAGCCTCCGATGCGCGAACCTTCCAGCGCCATACGCAGGAGCTGGTACTTGTCGTCCGCATCGCGGGCGATCTCCCTCTCCCGAGCCTTCGGATCCAAGGAGCCTCCGCGACGTCTCCTGGTGCGAATATGCGACACTATAGAGGGAAGGGAGATCTTTATCCCCATGATGAGAAGGACGAGCGCGAGCACCAGAAGCGAAGCCAACACGTTAAAGTTCTGCACAGAAGCAGTGGTACGTATGACAGTGTTGCGGCACAAGTCTTCGAACTCTGGCAAAAGACCCTGCATGCGGTATTGTGTGTCAAAGTCCGTCGTGTTAATGTATCTACCCAGCTCCTTTTCCGACGGGTCGAGCCATGGTTTCGAAGCCCAGTCGGTGATGGTAAGCTGAAAGTTGGAGAGGGCTGTCGCGAACCACATCTTCGCTTCAAGTTGCCACTGGTTATCCGCCGGCGCCGGTCCCATGCCCGATGCGTAATCTTGCGCTAGAAGGCCTGGTCACAGCAGGGAGAGGTCAGTTTAATTGCTCGTCCTAGAGTGTTCTGGTGAAGGGAATGAAAAACTTACCCCACGCCACATGAGCTCCATTTTGAAACAAGTGGCCACCTGTCATCATATTATGGATCAATCTCAGAGTTGTTGCTAGCTGGTGCTTGTTCATCCCGATCTGCCTCTGCTTCAACTCACTGAGCTGAAGGATTCCCGAAGGCCCCGTGCACTTGCCATTATTCGGGTTACAAACATCGTATGCATCCTTGCAAGCAATCGTGTTGAACGGCCTATTCGTTAAGTAACCAGACCCGCCGCCGGCGATTCCATCCGCCGAAGACCCGAGAGTAAGGTTGGCGTAAAAGAGCGGATCCAAGACTTCCTCGCGGAAGATGACGTTGGTGGCGATTGTCCAGAAACCAACGTCGTGATCCGTGTTTTGGAAAGTAGCGACGAGGGGTTTCTGGTCTAGCTCCGAGCGCTGCGCCGGGTAGCTCGAGGAAATTGCATAGCTGAAGTGCGACCTATGAAAGAAAGTTAGAATCGGGTCGTCTGCGGTTTCTTTTTACTCTTGAGTGGGTTCTTAGGAGGAATGACTTACGAGGCGACAATCAGCGACGTCGCGCGGCCCTTCTGATGCCAGGCGACAGTCCTTCGATACCCTTCCGGCCCGGTCGGGAGGTTCGCGATATCTTGATCCTCGGCAAGAATACTTATACCATAAACGGTTTGATTATCAACTATAAGCATCCTATCGTAGGCGCTCGTGTCGATAACGCCGCAAGTCGAAGTCTTGCGGATCTTCACGCGGTTGGCTGGCGGCGCGTTGATCCCCAAATCGGAATGCGAATCAAGAAACCCTGTATCCATGCTCAATGCGGGACCTTCGGTGTTGTTGTAGCCAAGACACCTAGTATGCCCTTTCCAGGGACACCCCACCTCTTTAGATTCAAAAGGCAGAGTCGTCTTCCTAGATATGGACGTCGGCGGCGTACTTGTCTTAACCGGGCTGCCGATGCCATAGTGAGCCTCCGAGTAGGCGCGAGCCCACTTCAAGTTATTGAACAGGTACCTCTCCCGAGCGCTCTTGGTCATACGAACATCCTGCTCACGCTCCGGGTTGCTTAATTCCTCCACAGTGACACCGGGAGGGCCAAAGGCAATGTCACCACAGCTTTTCCGCACTGCGCGCACAAAAGTGTCGCCATGGCTGTTAGTAGCGACGTTTGCCGTCAAGATCGAGCAGACAATGAAGAATCCCCAGAGAAAGGCAGCTGTTACGGAGAAGGGAAGAACGCGCCGCCAAGCGTGTTTCTTTATCCTCCTCCAAGCCCAATATAGCTTCACGCTCTCAAAAGATGACTCTAACGCGCCCAACTTGGAGCGGAAGAGGACCTGGAGCTGGTGATCGAGGACGTCTTTATTTCCCCTGGATGCGAAGTTCTGGTGGAGGATATAAGCAATGATTCCATAAAAGGCGATGCCCGCCAGCGCAACCAGAACAGAGAGCGCGGCGATGAGATAGTTGCCGGTTTGCGTGGACACGGTCAAGGTAAGGCTGAGCGGAAAGGGGAGGTCGTAATTGTGCCAAAGACCGTGGTAGATGGTCGGCTCGTTTCCGGACATGGCGTCTATTGGTTCGATCTTGATGTTTCCTCAACGAAATGGATCGGATAGGGTCTATCCTCCCGCTTTGGCAGTTCTCTCAGCTACCTGTGTGGATAGCTAAGCTCCATTGAGATGCCCGAAAATGCTGAGCCGCGTGGTGAATGGGGATAAAAGGCTTGGTGTGCTCACGGCTCACTTCACCTCAGGTGGGGAGCGGGGGAGATAAAGGAGAGCAATTGGAGCTACACGAGCATGGTCACAGCTGGCTGTAGATTTGGGTGTCCGTCAGCACAGAGAGGGAGACACAATGTGATAACAACGAAAGGGATGCGCTACTCGGCATGGGGATGGTCTCGCTAAAGACCTTAATCAAGACAAGGCAGAGCTCGAGAGGGGGGAGAGCAGGAGATGACTTTCACCTTAGGGGGCGGGAACGAACCCGGCATGAACTTTTCTTCCTGTCTCCTTAGCTCTTTTAACCACGTCTGTCACCCGCGAAGCGGGAATGAAAATAGAAGCTGGCGGGCGGGGGACATCTCGGTGAGCGCGGGAACTACGATTTTAATCAAGCCATTATCACCCAGTCACAAAATTCTATAAAAAGGAGCCAGGGTGGCAAAGTGAGTGAGAACCAACCGCACATTGCGTTGATCTTCGGAAACAGATGTTCCCAACCATGCACAGTTCTCGCCGCGAAAGTGCCGCCAACACCAAGGATCTTTTTGGCTTGTCCCGAGGTGGGTATTGCCGTTCTCCCTGAGCTTCAGATGTTGCCATGTTGGCGGGAAAGGTGTGTATCCGTGTATCCGTGAGGCGCATTTCTTTATGATAGATTGATGTTGTGCGGCGCAGCACTACTCGGCGGGGGGCTCAATTAACCCGTCCTATCTCGGCGTGAAATCGGCTCGAATAGGTTCGGAGGGAGGGCGTTGGCATTCCGGAATTGTGACACGGCCGAGCATAGGCCTGCGTGAAGCATGGGGAACTTCAGACGCCGTCCAGCACTTCTCGGCCTTGGCCTTGCCTGGAATGGAACCAACAGATAAACCTCGAATAAGAAGAAATCGAGATCTTTCAGCTTTAGGGCAACAGTGGATTCGGGCGTGAAGCCTGGTGCCTTCGTCCTGTGGTCCTCATTTGTCCTAACCCCCACAAGGATTGGTGAAACGGTGGACATGCCGTGATCCATTGATTGATCCATTAATCCTTGATTAACTGCAGGACTGGCAGCATCTTCGAGGGTGGGAACAAAAGAACCAACCACACGCCAACCGGCAGGGAATGAATGAATTGCATATTAACGGATTTATTGGATTCGAGATTCAAGTCGTCCAAAGTCTTGCACCGCCCACTTTGCCTGTACCAATATGCGAATATATTAATATATGCGTAAACGCGGATTTTGGCTGAGAGTGGGATGAGTGGGATGAGCGGGATGAGACGGGATGAATGCTTCTGGCAGGCATTTGGCCTGTTGTCACATCCTTATAAGTCGATCTGTTAATTGTTAGCATTCCTTCCAACTTCTTCTCGAAACAATCAGTCGGTGGCACAGCATAGAAAGCTTCGGAACGGGTCCTGCACTTGAAGACACGGAAAGCCGCGAGGCAGGTTAGCCGCTACCAAAGGACCCGATCCTCCCGCCCTTCACAGCCTCCTTCTCATGTAGATGAATGGATGAGAACAAAAATAGCAACAGTAGTAGCAACAGTAGTAGTAGCAGCAGCAGCAGCAGCAAGAGAAGCAACAGGAAACAAATCAGGTGCAGCGATACGGGTATCGAACAAATGTATAATAAAACAGGTCCATAGTTACAACGGTTATTATGACACTGCCCCCGGGGAGTAGGGGACGAATGAAGGAAAAAACAAATGACTCCCTTGCAGCCCATGATGCTCACCCTTCGCTTCCCATGGTAGCACACAAACAGCCAAAGCCAAGCAAGCACAGCGCCTCGATGTAGATGTGGCCCTCCACATCTAGGGTAAACATGAAATTTCGTCCCATCTTAGGCTCTGAGCTTCTGCCCCAGTCCTCGAGGAATGAGCTGCGGGTGGGGAAAACATCGTGTTTCGACCACCTCCCCAATCCCTTGGCCCCTCGCCCACATTGGGGGTCACGGAGGCTGCTGACCCTTTGTTTGTATAAGGAGTCGGATGGACAGCAACCTGCAGAGCCCCAGTAGTGGAGTAACATAACATTTTCTCATTTTCCGCCGTCAAATCAAACAAGTTACTGCCGAGCAAACACCTTCACCACACCATCACCGCCCCCACTGACAACCCACTTTCCATCCTGGCTCCACACAACCGAGCATACGCCCTCACCACGCATGATGCGGTGGTTTGTTATTTCTTGCGTGCAGGATCGCTTCTCCAGACTCCAGAATCGCAGCGAGGCATCGTGGCCCGAAGTTACAAGCTCCCGTCCGTCAGGGCTGAGGGATAGACTCGATATCGCTGCCGGGTGTGCCCACATGCTGTACGCACATTGGCCTAAGAGCAAACACAAAATTGTTAGAAAGAAGGAAAAAAAAAGGTAACGAAGTAAAGCGCCGCGAACATACCACTGTTGGCATCAAAGAATCGAACGAACCGATCCTCGTGTCCGGAGATAATCAAGCCTTCCACTCCTGTTCCAGACATTGATTTGCCTCCCGTAGGACCCGCACTCGCGCCCTCGTCATCCGTGAGTCCCCCACCGTGCTGCTGCTGATCTAGCCCCGCCGTAGTCGCCACTACGGCGTTCACGCTCGTGGCCATTGTACCGTCGTACGTCTCGAGACTGGCAAGGCTGCCAAGTGGTTCACCAAGCTTGGTGTCGTAGACTAATATGACTGCGTCCGAGTACGAGACCACAAACGACTCTCCATTGCTGCCGAGGGGTGTAATACATGTAGGGCTTGCAGTCGATCCGTCTCCCCTCGTAATTGTGTGAAGAAGCGTGTGATGGAAGGGCGAGTTGGACGCGACAGAGGCTTGAGGCGAGTTCGAAAATCCAGTACCCGAGCTCATTGAATTGCCACGCACCCGCCCAGAGCCAGGCGGTCTCCGAGGTCCAGGTCCTGGCTGCGGAGACCCTAGGCGCGGAGGTGTACTTATCGCCCAGAGTTTCACCGTGCCGTCCGCCGAGCCGGAGGCTAAGAGAATCCTGTCTGTGTTTCCAATCGAACTGCCCTTCGCCGGACCGTAAACAGAGTAGAGTGTACCCGGGAGGACGCAAAGCGCCCAAACTGCGTCGTCATGTCCTTCCAAGGTGGCCTTGGGATCGACGCGACCACGCTCCCACACTCGAATGGTAGAATCTTGCCCGCCGGAGAAGATCCAACCATCTCCTTGCGCACGTCCGCCAGTGACGAAGTTGGGCGATGGACTCCACGCTGCCAAGCAGAGAACTGCTCCTGCATGACCACGGTGGGTGAAATTGGCCGTTATGTCCAGATCAGATACATTGGAATGTCCGCCTAGGCTATCGAGGCGGGGGATGTGGAACCGCTTGATCATGCCGTCATCTCCGCCCGTACAAATCTCAGGTTCGGCGGGACTACCGCCTCCCGAGAAGATCACGCTGCGAACTGTATCTAGGTGGCCTCGAAGACCAAACCTCCATTTGAAGTTCCCGGCCTCGGTCTGCTGGTTGGCCGCATTCAGGGACAGCTCGTTATCAAGACTTCTCCGCCGAGACGAAGAGCTCTTGCGCCGATGAGAGTTGGCGAATCGGCCTGGTGATTTCGGCATCGTATCCGCCGAGGGAAACACATCGGTGTCGGGTCGGTTCGAAATGGGCTGTTGAGGTGCTGAGGGCGGACCCATATCGGAAAAGTCCCATCCGTCAGAGTCTCCGCTGGACTTTCTGTCAACGGCCTGGCCGGCAGTTTGGCCGGCTCCGAAGCCCTCGTTGACGTGGTTCTGCGCATTCTGGTTTTCATTGGTGGTACGATTAGACCCTAGAGAAGGAGCCGGCCACTCTGACCCTCCAGCAAACAGGGATGACTGTTGGGCCTCGCCCCCTGATCGTGTTAGGGGCTGCAATTGAGGCTCAGCGTTACGGCTTTGGAAGTTGGAGGTTGTAGAGGCACCGGAGACAGAGATGTGATTCGGGACAGGAGCAGGGCGAGAGGAACTGAGTTCGCGAACGTGGTTCGGGCCCTGTCGAGCCTGTGCCGCGTACTGTTCCAGCTGTTGCGCCGCGGATATGCCGAAGCCCTCAGCTTCAGCACGTGCCTCCTCGAAGGAGGGCAAAGGGGGGGATTCTCGTGGAGGTAACGGATTCGCAGGCGTCATCATCAAGTACGTGAATTCATTTGCGCATGAGTCAAGGAAAGACTTGAGATCCTTTCGTGAGAACTCATCCTCGGGCTTTCCGATTGGGATGGACACACCGCCCTCGACAGGTTCCTTAGCTGTAGCATGAGAAGAAAAAAGCACATTAGTTTGGTCTCTCCTTGAATCGTCTGGGTCTGCAGGTACTCACAAGTAAGCTTCTCCTGCAACATGGCAGAGCGAGTCTCTTTGTCAACAGCAATTTCGTGAGCCGGGTCCCATTTACCCTGGCCGGCAAGCTGGGCAGACTGCTCCTTGATTTTCCGCTGGAGAATCGTGATGTATTTCTTCGAAGCGTTTTGCGTGGCATCCCCTCGTTTCAGCTTCCCTTCCAGCTGCGCAATGCGCGCCTTCATCTCCTGCTTCTCGATATCCCACGAGTTTCGTTCGCGTTCATGACGATGCCATTCGGACTGTAGGAATCTCATCACACCTGTTGTCATAAACCTATTAGAAATTGTTGCTCCATTTATCTGAAGCGAAAAAGGAAAGAAAAAGAGGGAAAAATTGCGTTACCCACCTTGCAAGGTATATTCAGTTCCTGGAGGCCGATTGATGACATTCGCATGTTGTTGTTGTTGCTGCTGTTGCTGTTGCATCCCACCATTGCCATCTACGCCACCCACTCCATTCCCGCCGTTCACCACCATGTTGGAAGTCTGCCAACTCATGCACGCGGATCTCGTGGGCCAAGCTCGCTGCTAGACCGACCAGGAGTGATGCAGCTACAAGGAGCGGCCGTTTCGACCCGATGTCACCGTCGTCCTCTTGGAAACTTGAAGGTGAAATCTCTCATCTGCGGTCGATCGTGGGATTAAAAAATCGGTGGTAGTATAACAGAACGAGAATGGGAAGTTGTCACGATGTACGGATTGTCGTCGAGTTGGGGGGAATTGAGAAAAGGGACGGCGCGGTTGTCCAAGGCAGGGCAAGCGTTGGATGGTTCGCTCAGCCTGGTATTTCAAACAACGCGGTATTATTTGGGGCGGTGTTTTCGGCGTGGAAATAATCACAAAATATTCTGTCGCGTTGGAGGCTCGTTTCTTCACGCCGTAACAGGCCGCGAAATGGCTTCTGCCGTCGATTCTTTTGAACTTTTCTCCTTTGCTCAGTAGGGCGGGACCCTGCGATAGGAGGCGATGTGAAGGTCGAAGGTGTTGCTTTGGGATGCTAAAAACAATGAGCCAATCAGAGGCCGATCCTACGTGTGATATCTAGCCTAAGGCACAAAAAATACTCATCAGGGGCGCTAGTGAAGCTGAGTAACCATCTCAACTTGACACCTGATCTGGGGTAATGACGGGTGATTGACAGCTGGGGATTGGGAAGAGTTCAGCTCTCTCATCGAGTGAACGATCAAGGTTCCTTCTTTTTGTTCCTTGTTATTTTCTATCCAGCTGAAATAGATTAAAATTCCAGCTCTTCAACTTCCATATTGCACTCAAGACACTTCCTCACAGTCATGCCATCTGCCTTCTCCACCGCCCTTCCCCAGTTGTGAACATGTTTCCCGCCTCCTAGCGCATCACCAAACTTGGTCGGCCCCTTAACCCCCGACTGTTGCCTCCTGAACGCTTCCGTCCTGGTCTTCTTCTTCAGATCTAGTAACTTCTGCCTGAATTTTGCTTCCTTGCGTTTCTTCTTCTGGTCCTCGCGCCTCTCAAACTCGGCATCTAACGCTTCGGCCGAACCCCACTTCTCTTTGAGAGCGTATTCCTCAACCTGGTAGCGTAAGAATAGCATCATATCGTGCCAATGAGACTTGTGGGGGTTTGGCTTGTTCAGGTGGGGCAGTAGATCTTCATCTCGTAACTCCTCTGCAATCATCAAGGTTAATAAAGTGAGGAACGACTCCGTCGCGGAAGCAATAGTCATAGAGGGCGTGGCAACTTACGGTCCGTTAACAAGTAGTCTTCTTTGCACTCCGTCTTCGTCAGAAGCGAGTACTTCTCTGGAAATTTTTCCTTGCACGAGGAGCAGACACAGCTCTTAAAAACTTCTTCCCACACGAAATCTATCTCAGGACTGCCACACTCGCGACACTTTTTCCTATTCTTCTCATCGTCGATGGCGCTCAAGCCCGGCTCGAACGGCCCTTGCTTTGTCCTCTTCAGGTTGCGCAGCGTCTGGAACCGCTCCCACTCCTTTTCCGTCATGTGCTTCGGCCTATCTGACCCCGGTACGCCTTTCTTCAGGGCTAGGTTGTACGGATCATCGTCGACCGTTATGAAACCACCCCTGGTGTTCGTCATGGCGCTCATATTATAATCTACGTATTTGGCGAAGTTTTTGGCTGGCCGGATGGGTCCCTCTGCGGGCTGGACCCGTCCATCGCGGTTGCTAGTCGGCACAGGATCGGGTGCCGATATCGACGAGAAGGGACGTTTCCGCCCGGCTGGGCCCGTTGTTATATGTACATTTTCATTTTCGACTATCCCAGACGGCGTCCTAAGGCTCTCGGGTTCCTTGCCGGAGCGGCGAAGCTCCTCTTCCTTCGCTTGTCGTGTCGCTTTTGCACGGAATCGATTCTCATCCTGGGTTATAGTCAGCGCCAAATCATAATGTAGGTTCGGGTATGGTCATGAAGGTTCACATACAATGCGCCTGGCAGCCTCTGGGGATAGTTGTTTCGATGGCACCGCCCCAGAGGGAGGTGTGGAGGGGCGTTCCATCTTTGCGCTGGATCGCGGGAAGTTCGAACGAGAGATCTAAAAAGAGGAAGCCTGGCTGAATTCGAAAATTATTATGATTGCGAGTTCAATAAGGGACAACTCGAGAGGCTTCCGGCGCTTCGGCTCTGCGTTTCTTTGTGGTGGCGCTGGTATCTGGTTCTGGTTGTGTAAGGAGAGGAGAAAAGCACAGCGGTACGAGAGGTTATATGACGGCATTGGGGCGCTCTGAGTATCCAGTGTGAAAGCCTAAGAAGGCCCCAAAAAAGTGTCAGGACCCCAGTAGAGTAGGAACCCATTACAGTGCAGCATCTCACACTACAAATAGAGCATCAATCCCACTATTTACCAGTTGACACAAGACACAAGACACAACGATAAGGCGGCATTGCATATTCGTAAATGGCCAACAAGATGCTCAATTCTCATGTGCTCCGTTAACCTCAATGCTAGAACCTAGACCGTTGTCCCCCCTTCCTTGCTTTATCCCAGTAAGATTACACGATTAAAAGGTTTTCGGACAAGAAAAAAAAATAAATGAAAAAGGAGAAAGCGAATTTACTCCTCCTTAGCACCGCCGCGACCGGCCCTCTCGGCAGCCTCAACAGCTTTCTTATCACTCTGGGCAGGACCATTCTGAAGACCAGCCATGAGACCAGCGGCCTGCTTGAAAGGTCGCTTAAGATCGCCCGATGCAGGCTGGCCAAAGAGATGGATCTTTGTGAGGTTGTTCTCGAAGACACCCTTGAGGGGGATGATGGACTGAATGAGGAGAGGGTTCGTGTACTTCATGTAGAGATGGGTGAAGCACATGATGGCAATTCCCATGAGCTGGGCCCGGAAGGCGTTTCGGAGCTGCTGGTTGTCGTAGGCGTAAATGGTGGTGGTGATGAGCTTGGGCTCCTCAGAGGATCCCATCGGCGCGGGCTCAACGTACTTGAGCGTCGTCATGTCTGGCGATTCGCAGCGACGTTAGCTTCAGCTACTTAAAAAAGGAAACCCCGGAAATTCTAAAAAAAAAAAAAAAAAAAAAAAAAAAAAAACCACATACCCTTCTTCTTGTTGATCTTGAGGTGGATAACGTAGTAGATGCCGGCGATTATCAGGTTGCTGAGGAGGTAGATGCCTCGCACCGCATTGAGCACATTGGGGTCATCGAAAGGAACCCTCTTGGCGACCTGCATCAGTCCGAGGACGATGACGAGGTTGGCGCTGTTTGCAAAGCTCGAGTTAGCAGGAAGCCCATCACATCCTTGAAGAGCACGCGAGTGATGGAAAAGGATGCGATTGCAAATAGGCAGAAATGAATCGCTTGTCACCTACACAGCAGGAGGGATTCCGGCCATTTTTGACAATACTGATTCCGA
The DNA here is from genome assembly GCA_000812075.1 of Scedosporium aurantiacum. Taxonomy (NCBI): domain Eukaryota; kingdom Fungi; phylum Ascomycota; class Sordariomycetes; order Microascales; family Microascaceae; genus Scedosporium; species Scedosporium aurantiacum. The sequence goes on from JUDQ01000144.1 coordinate 55,031, forward strand.
AAGGTGGGACAAGTAGGTTGGAGAAGACGAGGTTTGGAAGGGAGAAGAGGAAAGAAGGTGGAAGTTGGGTTATCAGAGGAATTTCGCGACGTGGAATATTTTGAGAGTTTTTTTAGGGAAGGCGAAAGGAGGGATGGATTTGATTTCCAGCGTTGTGGCGTTGCAAAGACGCGCCTAGTCGCCCCGCGAATAGTGACCAGAATACAGAATACAAGAGAACGTCGAAGTACAGGCCAGCGTGGCGATCTGGAAGGAACGATTGATGAGCAGTGGGCCTGGTCAGTGACACTAGTACTTTGTAGTACTTCGTAGCCTTCGTAGCACCAACTATGGAGAGAAAATGTAACGCTAGAAAAGCCCCTATAAACCTATCCCCCAAAAGTGCCATTGGTCTGTCCACGGCACGAAAAATGATAGAGTCCACAAATAGATTGCATCATGCAGTGCCTGCCTGGTGAATTCCGCCCCTTTTGTACCCGAGATGGAAGCTCAGGAGCAGAGGTTCTATGAGGCTTGCAATCGTACATGGTGGGATTAAAGCATTCCCGAAGGCCCAATGCGGCAGGTCCCTCGAGATCTTGAAGAAAACCCTAACGACGAGATATCAATCTGATTGCTAAGTACCAGGTAGAAACGCCACGAAGCAAGCCCATTGAAGACAAAAAGAAGAAAAAATAGAACCTAGACTGTGGGGCTGTATGGGTCACGTGACGGAACAACGAGATTCGGATCTTGAACGAAGGAGACAACACCAATCTCCTTTGCAATCTCACCGATGCTTTATAGTGCCACGGCAGGTCACCTATTCGAACGGAAGAGATCCATTGAAGCTCTCCTGCCAGTCGACAAGAAGAAGGCAGACCTACACCCCGATCGATATTTAAACCGGTCACCCAAGCCAAGCTCCTCGGCTTGAACAAGTTCAAACCTCGTCCTCTTAGTCGATCGAACCTGTTTCTTTTAGATTTGTATAGAATACACTTGCTCGGAATATCTATTGGTGTCGCTACTAGCTCAGCACTCGCTCAAAAACTACGCAAGTCTCGGTCACAAACTCCTTGATATCTGCTTGGCCGTAACTCATCGAACAGAGCCTACCGCCCGCACTCCTGATTTGAAACGTTAGTGTTATATTGAGCGACAGTCAACAAGATACGAGTTTGATGGCACTGGGAAAAGCTATCAACTGTTGGCTAGGGACCATGTTGATTTGTTTCTTGGGTCTGACGACGGACCTCGTGAAGCTCAACAAGTGACTGGGGACGTGATGATGGAGTGGACGAATTCCAAACCTGCTATACTGCCGAAATTCGAAGAACCTAAGATTTGTATAAATGAAGGCAAATGCATTCTGTCATTCCCCACATCCCTCTCGTGCTCAGTTGCATCACCCTTAGTACTCGTCGTGCCTACTTCTCCAGGACGCGCCGGTTTACTAGGTCCGTGATACGAAGTATATACCCATCGCTCGATCTTTCCTCGCTCGGTATTGGTTGATACTGCTGGCCAGCGGCTATCTGGCCTCCTGTGCTCCTACTGTGCTGTGCCTTGGTGTCGCTGGTGAACATATAGTCTATCACTCGGTTGATACAACGGGCAGAGATAGGCGCATTTTAGTTGAACTGATCATGCCTCTATTTTATTCCTTTTTTTCCCCGCTATTCTTCCCTCCTTGGTATCTATCTTAGGGCACATACACGTTTGTATTTTCCACTGTCCATCACGCTAGAGGTCTCAATTTGCTGTCCAAGGGCCGGTCTTTTTCTTGTTCATTATTTTGTTCGTTTAGTTCATGGTCCAGTTGTCTGTTTCGGACCTCTCTTCTTTTTTTAGCCTGATCTCTCCGCTAAATTCCATGAGAACAAGAAAACGTTGATGAAAAAAAAGACGTGACTCCCTAACCGGCCCAAAAAGAGGCTAGACAATGAAAACACAGAGACCCCTCGACACCAAATGCAATGGACAAGAAGAAAAAAACAAGCCGTGATAGCCCACTCTTTTCCCTCTCTTTTCTTTTTGTTTTTGTTTTGGTTTCTACTCCTTGCCTTACGCGGCAACGAGGTCCTTCTTGAGGGTACCCTGGTATTGCTTCTTCTCCGCCGGCGTCTGGAAGGCACCGTGACCGAACTCGGAGGAGGTATCGATCCACTTGAGCTGGATGTCCTCGAGAGCCTTCCTGGAGGTGTGGACGAACATAGACTTGCGGAGGGTCATGATTCGCTTCTTGACACCGGGAACCGAGCCCTTGAGCATGACGAAGTCGTTGTTGACCTCACCATAGCGGACGAAGCCACCAAGACTGAAAGAACTCAATGTTAGCAGATAGAACGAGAGAAACAAGAAAGAAAAGAAAAAAAGAGCACATACGGAGTAATCTTCTTGGCAGTGACGTCGACCTCGGTGGAGGCGTTGTTCTCCTGGTCGCCCTTGCCAATTCGGTAAACCTTGTGGTTGACCGAGGTACGGTGGTGGTAACCCATCTGACCAGATCGGGCAACAGTCCACTGGACGTGGGAAGGATGCCAGGGACCGATACAAGCGACCTTGCGGAGACCCTTGTGGGTCTTGCGAGGAAGCCTCTTGGTGCCCCAGCGGGAGGTGACACCGTGGTATCCGTGACCCTTGGTGACGGCGATGACATCAATCATCTCGTTGTGCTCGAAGATGGTGTCGATGCTGACGGGCTTCTCGAAGAGCTTGTGGCCGAACTCGACCTTGTCGGCGACGGAGCCACCGTTGATCTGGATCTCCATAAGGTGGGCCTTCTTCTGCTTGAGGGGGGTCAAGCGGAGCTGGGTGTGAGCGAGGACACGGACGACGGTGCAGTACTTCTTGATGCGCTCGAGCTCGCGGGTGATGGAGACACCGTTGTTCTCGGAGTACCTCTTGGCGTACTTGGTGAAGGCCTTCTTCTTGCTCTTGTACCAGTTCTTGTAAAATCGGCGGCGGACCTCGTCGCTAAGGTGCTCGGCCCAGACGGTGGTGAGGGATCGGAGGCCGCGGGGGGTCTCAATGTAACCAACCAGACCAACAACGATCATCTGTTAAATTAGATGTTAGCCATTGACACAAAAGCCAAGCGGGCTGCGTTGTTCGTACGGGTGGGGTATCGACGATGGTGACAGCCTCGACGACTTCCTTCTTGTGCGACTTGGCACCGGGTCGGTCGACATCGCGGACGATGGTCGTCATACCGGCCTTGTAGCCCATGGCGGCGGTAAGATGGACGGGCTTCTTGGGGTCATCCTTGGGGAAGCTATAAACCACCAAAAATGGTGTCGTTAGCGACATCTCCCATTATTCAATTCCTGCTTCTCGCAGCGGCCAGCACAAAGATGCCTGGTCTGTTTCCTTCCAGGAATCGGGCAAAGAATGGTAACATTTAGTCTTCACTTACGACTTGACCTTGCCTCGGTGGCGGGTTGCTCGCTTTCGCGGCAAGTAAGCCAGCGAACCGTGACGGGGAGCCTCGAACTGAATGCGACCCCGAAGTCAGTTATTCAATTCCATTGAGCATCGCATTATCGACGTAGTCGACAGATGAGAAGGTGCACTTACCTTTCGGTGAGACATCTTGACGGATGGATGGAGGGATGAGGTTGAAAGAGGAAAGAAAAAAGTTGAGGAGAGAGAGGAAAGGGAAATACCTCCTTGTCGTTGTGTGGTAAGAGGTTAAAGTGGTGCTCCCCTCGTGGTGGAGATTGGCTGTACCTCCAAAAACTTTCGCACACTTTTTTTCGTGGGCTCAAAAACGAGGGTCGCCAAGACTTTCAAGCCCTTCAATTGGAGTCACGTGAACTTATGCCGCAAGGTATTTCGGTTCCGAGTCAGCAACGAGCCTGGCACCAGACGGCAAATGACGGCCAGCTGACACTCCACAGGAAAATAATGCACAGAAATTTGTTCCAGAGCCGGACACTTGAATTGAGATTTTCTCGCTGTCTCCACAAATCGCATATTTGCCCACAAGACAATCACAGAGAGGACATCAATGCTGCACCAAAGGTGAAATGGCAGAAGCTTTTGAATTCACATCTTGTAGCTAGAAAACGCTAGTTCCAATCACTCCATACGATTCTAAGTCGTACATCTTTAGTTTGGGCATATCGTGCTCCAAACAAAACACAATCCCACGCATGCCTCCTTTGCCCCCAGCAGCACTGGGTCATCGCAACGCCCAAGCCACTCCGATATAACTTCATTCAAACGAAGAAGAATTTAAGAGGGAATAGTAATGATAAATATGCGAACAGGGGCGAAGAGAACAAGTAGCGGCGAAAAGAAAAGAGAGGAAAAAAAAAAGAGTAAAACATAATATGGAAGAAAGCAACGTGATAGAAATCCGAGAGAGCCGAAAAGAGTTAAAGTGGCAATGCGGGGGGATCCTCGCTCTCAAGAGGCCTCAACCTTCGTTGGGGCACCCGTCACGCCATTGGTATTAGCCGTCTTGGTGTCGCCTGGAGGAGCCACCGGACCCGACCCATTCGCACCAACAATTCCTCCCTTCTTATCCTCTTCGTCGTCATCATCGTAGTTCTCGTTGACATCGACCTTCCGCGCCGCCCTCTCCGGCTCACTGTTAGCGGCTGGGGGCGGTGGAGGTGGTGGCTGTGCCCTAGACGCCTCCATCTTTTGTCGCTCCTCCGGGGGGTAGTCTTTGAGGGGAGCGGGACCCGCAGTCTGCGGCCCTTCATGTCCCATGGGGGGGTGCATGGGATTGGGGCCTTGCTGCATTGGGGGGAGGTGGGTAGGTGGCATCTGATGGTTTTGGCTGTGATGAGCGGCCTCTGATGGGTGGTAGCCCTCATTGCCGTGCCGTTGCTCCTCAGCACGACGCATATCGTCTGCCCGGCGTTGCTCTTCCGCCCGTCGCATCTCATCGAACCTCCTGGCCTCGGAAGAATTGCGTCGGTAAGGCTCGCGGGGAGGGGTGGAGGGCCGGCGGTGATGCATATCGTCCAATCTTGCACGATTCTCCTCGTTGGCCTGCTTCTTGGAGGCGGAGGACTCTTCTTCCCAATCCCGCATTCTCTTAGGGCCCACCGAAGGGGGTCGGTCGTCGGCCCTCTGCATCGGTCCGTCAACCTGCATTGGTGGTTGAGGCGGGTGGGAAGGCGACGCGTCCATCGGACCGGGAGGAGCTGGGCCCGCCTCGGGATGGTGACCATAGGGAGGGGGAGGGGGAGGAGCCTGCGGGTGTTGGGGATATGCAGACTTGGGAGAAGGCATTCGGTTGTCATGGATAGGACGAACCTCAGGTCGAGGGCTGTTTCTCGGGCCATACTGGGACATCGGCTTCGGACCATCGCCCGAAGGTCCCGAGGGACCAGCATGAGGAGGGATGTAGTTCGGGTTAGCCACCCGCTCGGGCATATGCTGCATCGGCTGCGAAGTGGGCGGAGGGGGTGGTGGAGGTCCCTGTGAAGCGTAGTGGCCCGGACGTGGTGAAGGGCCTCGTCGGATAGGGCCCCGATTGTCTCCGTACTGGGGCTGGCCTTGCGGAGGAGGAGGGGGCGGCGGCTGTTGCTGTTGCTGCTGGGGCGGAGGAGGCGGCGGTGGTTGTTGAGATTGCGGAGGTGGCTGCTGCCGCATCTGTTGTTCCTGTCGAGGGCTAGGTTGCCTTAAGGGAGCAGGCGGGGGTGGTGGTGGAGGCTGTCCACGGTAGGGCTCACGCTGCTCATATGGGTTAGGAGGCTGAGGACCCGGGG